>LIEC01000124.1:11242-44174 GCA_001925005.1 Drosera capensis
GGGGGGGGCGGGGGGGGGGGGGGAAGTCTGCTGCTTGAATTCTTTGTAGTGTTCTACAAATCTTGTAGTCTGTATTATTAGTTCTTGTTTCTCTGTACTGAAGTTATTCTAAATAATTAAATTCTAAGACTGATTTTGATTAAAGCTTCTTTTCTTGCCATTTTGTAAGCAGAAGTAGTAGTAGTTCCATGAACATGTTTTCATTGTGTCGTATTGGTAAAATCTGCAGCTGAAGAATGCAGGAATGCAAGCGATGATGTTCACACAGCTGCCTTTTGTGATCTGCAACTGTCATCTCGTTCTGAACTAATGAACACGACTATCTGTCGCCTGACAGAAGAACTTTAGTGCATAGTTATCTACCTTCACCATGGAGCCGGATGTTTTCCGACAGATTACTGTGCTCTATCAGTTTTGTGCTCCTGTCAACTGTCACAGAATCACTGCTGCACCATTTATCTCATGCAAGTCCGAGTTTCTCATGGTAACATTGCAGAATTGGTGAAGGAATATCTTTGCAGAATTAGTGTGCTGCCATTAGTTTTTCGCCTCCATTCTATACCACTCATTTGACCTTAGAAACATAGCTGAATCTTCGGATCTTAGATGGCTTTCTGGAGCAATGTTCCAACTAAGCATTCGTAATCCCGCTGCAAGGTATGTAATAATTTTCAGAACTTGCTCCAGTATTATCAAGTAAGAGAAGAGTTTGAGGTATTTCTGTACTGAAGTTCTCTTTAAGTATTTTGGGTGGTCGATTGGTCTCATGCTGGTCTCCAAGGAAAGCTGAAGTGCACATAACTCACTATGCCTGCAATGCTGTTACTAAAAGGAGAGACTTGTTTTCTTATCTGCTGTTGAAAGATGACCGATTACGGAATATCTTTGTATTTCGGCTGCCATCATAGATTTTCATCTCTTTTTTCTGGTACTCGTATAGCTTTGACAACATTGCAGAATTTACTGATTTAAGATGGTTTCTAGAGCAAAGCTCCCTTTGAGCAAACACAAAGCTGATTCGTGACCAGGCTTTGTACACACCATTGACCGTTAGTAATACAGTGGAAGCTGGAGTTCGAAAATATAAATGCATCAGGGTTGTTAAGATATTTACAAGGGCAATGCCTTGGTCTTGTCATGAGTAACTAAACTTCTAAGCACATTTTTCCGGCAAGTTGATAAGATCTTTCTATACATGCATATTGGTCGATGGATATTTGAGGAGTGACGGCAAAGGAGTTAAACATGTGGCTTGTGCGGACATGAAGGCGCCTCTGGCTGCACACTAGAGCCAGAACTTATCTTAGTGATGGCTAAAATTTTACGTGATCCTTGCTGGTTTGCCTCTGATAACATACCATCATACCCTAGTCTATGAAATTTGACCAACAAGATCACATGAGTAATCTTAAACACGAGTTTATTTCGGATCAGTGTACTATCGAGATTAACTAGCCACACGTCAATTATAACCTCAATGTAACTATGCTCAAGTTTGGTGCTAATAAGGAACTTTGCACGTGGTTCATATTCAAAGATAGCTGCAGCTCCAGATCCCCGGTACAGCATTTATCTTATGTATCACGTTAATATTTCGTACGATTCTGCTACTGTGGCTATGATAACTATGTTATAAGATAAGTTCATGTCCTCCTTAATGAAAACTGACAAGTGCAATGAATGCCAATCCTGGATCAATAAGCCCTCTGTAAAGGAAACAAAGCAAAGCAATCGATCTATATAATCCTGACAAATATAAATATGAAAAAGATAAGATATACGTAATCTTATCCCTCAATAAAAAAACAATAGAGGACAAATCCTTAATCGTTTGGTTAAGGAGAGGAAATACTTATCATCAAACTAGTCCCTCTTGACCAATTAACCGTTCATAATTCAGTAAAAAAATTCTTAACCAGATCCTAGAAAGGTACTTCATTGCAAGATAGATAGTGAAGTCCCAGATTCTCCTCCAGCATCCATCGTAGGTGCATCTGATATCCAACTAATATGTGCTGTACTGGTCTCTCACGAGAAGAATCTGTCCAAATCTGGAGTACAAAAGGCACTAAATTTTTTGATCATGTGTTGGACAACATTGCCTACAAGCCAAAGGTCATCCCCACAGGCAGCTAACGTGAAGACTAACTAATAACAGAAAGCGACTATCCTATGTTCATCTCCTCCTCCTCGCTTCCCCGTCTCCTTCCTTCTTCTTCCTTTAGGCCTCCCTCCTATTCTCGTTTTAGGCCTCTCATATTCTGTACTTGATGGGCCATTATGTGCGAACGCCGTCGCATGGAATAATGCGACGGAAAGTAAGCAACTAACCATGGAACTTTGTTTAGGCTTGTGCAGCATAGGGACCAAATGGGGGTATGTTGCGATGTAAACTGGAAGCACGGAGAGTAAAATGTCTACCTACTCTGGCCCTAACATAATGATCCTACGGTAGCCCAAAGATACGCGATTCAGTTATGCGATATACTATTACGATGATACGTTGAAAAATCGTGAGTAATAATTCAAGAACTTTTAATGATGATAACAGATTCGTATCTGGAGCTGTGGGCACATTGCCACTCTCATTCCTGGTTTTTTTGCAGCTATGATTTAGCAGTAAGGTTCACACCGAGAGAGCGAGTTCAAGAAAAAGAAAAGAAGGTTAATGAAATTCAGTCATGGAACTTACATCGGAAGAGAGCTGCTTATAGAAAGATCTGTAATGCACAGTACAGAATACATAAATCAATAATCTTACTGCACCGTTTAACTCATAATAAGATAAAAAGATTCAAACAGCAGATCCCCTTCCTCCTTTATACACAATCTGCAGCCAGTAATCAAATTGACAAAAAGAACAAGCCAGGCAAAGAAGCAACAATTAGAAAGAACAAAAAAGAGTAGTCATCTTAAAACAGAGTGGTTCTCATTCGCTCAACTACCATCCCCGCTTTGCTCCTTCAACTTCCATGCCGTGTCCTACGGACTGTAATTCCTGTACGCTTAATACAGCCTTAAGATGTCCACCTTTCTGTCATGAACCAATTTAAGAAGAAGGAACTTGAGAGAAATCTCTGTTTGATCTGTTGTACTTCATATGGCTCTTAACAAGCTGTCTGGCTGAAATTGCTGACATCAGGGACAACTCCCCTGCAAGAACGGATCCAGCAATAACGGTAGCCAACAACCTTGCGTTGTCTCCAGGAGCTTCCTTGCTCGCACCCTTGACACCTAGGAGGTTAAGGCAAGCTGATTGAGAAGCTAATTGGGTGCCTCCACCAACGGTTCCCACCTCGATAGAAGGCATGGTCACTGAAACATGGAGGTCCTTGCCTCCGTTAACAGCTTCCATCATGGTCATGCAGTGAGAGCTTTCCACGTTCTGTGCTGGGTCTTGGCCAGTGGCTATGAAGACTGCGGATACAATGTTGGCAGCATGAGCATTGAAGCCACCAAGAGCACCTGCCATGGCAGACCCGGCAAGGTTCTTGAGCATGTTAAGCTCCACAAGGGAAGCAACATCCGTCTTCAGAACCTTCTTGACCACTTCTTCAGTAATGACTGCCTCGCAAACCACAGACTTGCCTCTTCCTTCAATCCAGTTCACAGCTGCTGCCTTTTTGTCAGAGCAGTAGTTGCCTGAATATCACCAAAAGTTCAAGATTATTTAGCACATCATCGAAGTGAATAACTGAAGGCGTGCCGTATCCTTGGATAACAAGAGAAGAAGAGAGGCAGGGACTCACCAGAGATGCCAATGACATCCATATCAGGGTAGTCAGATTGGAGGAAATCTAAAACATTTTGGACACCCTTGGAGACCATGTTCATTCCCATGGCATCACCGGTGCTGCACGTAAATCTCATGTATAGATTCTTCCCAGCAATTGCACACTTGATATCCTGAAGTTTTGCAAACCTACTGGACCTGTAAATCATCCACACTTCTAATTAATATCAGCAAGCAGAAACTATAAGCTCATGGTGCGTCAGCACTAAATTACTACCAACGAGAAATTCACATATTGCTGCACTATATTTACCGTTATCATTATAGTTCCTCTAAACACACAAAATTTCAACCTGTGGCATGTTGTGACAAGCTCTATAGCAATTTAATATCGTGTTCAATTTAAGTCCACCAAACTTTCCAAAAGTTTCTCCTATGTTAAATTTCGCCATAATTTGAAAAATCAACTTTCCCGATGAAGCAATATGATCTGTAGCTATCCATTTCTGTCATTTTCATTCATTCGAGTTCCAATTTGACAGCTACGCTCAACTACATCAAAATCACAGCCAAACTTCAATAACCTTTATGAGGACAAGATTCAATTCCATCGAATAAGCATGTCAGTTCAGTCATACCCAGAAATTAACAGAACAGAGTCAAGATCAACCAACCTGTTGAAAACGACCGAGAGTGTATCAAAGTTCTCAGGATCCTCAAGGAAAAACTTCAAATCAGCAGCCCGCCTCGCCGACCCAAACCTCACCACGGGCGCCCTCGTCATCCCGTCCCTCAACATCACACTCGTCGCGCCACCGGAAATATGAATGGCCTTGCACCCTCTATTAGTACTCGCAACCAAACACCCCTCAGTCGTTGCCATGGGGACCGAATACTCCCTCCCGTCCAGCAACAGCGGCCCGGCAATCCCCAACGGAATCTGAACAAACCCAACCGGCATCTCGCAGCACTGCCCCAATATCGACTCATAATCGAACCCATCCAACGGTAACCCCTCAATCGACCTCCCCGAAACCCTCTGCAGCGCCTCCCGCCTGATCTTCGCCGCCCTGTAACAGTTCCCCAGCTTCGATTCCAGGGAATACGAAGGGACCGCACCCGAGACAACAGATTTCACCACCTCCTCGTCATCAATACTCAGATCATCATCCCCACCCTTCTTCAGCTGCTTCACCACCGGAGGCAGAGGCGGAGTCGTTTTCGCCACCGTGAACTCCCTCTGTTCGTTGATCTTAGGCTTCTTGGCATTTACAATCACCCGTTGGTTGTGACTCCTTCGTTTGGTGTTTGTATTGTCATCTTCGTCGTCGGAGGCCCAGAGATCGGAGCGGGAGATGAAGGACTGCACGAACCCGATACCGAAGAATCCCAATAGATAAATGGAGGAAATGAAGAAGGCGACGATGGCGGAGACCTCTGAAAAGGAAACGACATGGAGAGGGGTTGAGTTTCTGATCTTGACGCGCCATCGAATCAAGAGAAAATAGACGACGAAGAAGAATAAAGTCAGGAACACACCGTTCGCTAGGTACAGTGGAAACGGCAGCGCGTCAGACGCCTTAGGGTTTGTCTTCGTGTTCGGCTTCATCTTCTCCGACGATGGACTCCAGCGAAGCGGCGGGATAGGTGGGAGGTCTGTGGTGGTGGTGGTGGAGTTTGATCGCCGGCGGACGAACATTGTGGTGTTGGAGTGGAAAGTGGGGTCCAGTCCGGCCGGCGACGGCGGCGAGGAGCGGCGGAGGAGAGAGGGAAAATAGGGTTTAATTTAATTGGGAGAATAATGAGAGAGTGGGTTTGCAATGGGAGAATGGGAAGGGGGAGAGGCATTTATAGGGTTGGAGAAAGTGAAAAGTGTGTCACGTCGACAGTGGAGTGGGGCTGCGGGTGTTCATTTTTACTGTGTGTAATCTATGTACGTTGTTGAATGTTTTTATTTTCTTTGTTTCGACAAAAGTGTTGAATGTTCTTTGAATTATTCCACTGAAGTATATCTTCGGCATTAGTAATCCCAGTTCATAATATTCCTTTCATTTCCTAATTTTTATAATACATTCAAAAAAAATTGATGCTATTAACGTTTTCGATAAACAATATTTGTTATATAAAATAATATATTATGATTGATATTTAATGATAAATTTATATAAATAATATTTTAATTATATTATAATATTAGTTAAGATTCATATTTTTAAATGCACACTTGTTACATATTTTGAGAAACACTGTTATTTTATTTGCTTTTGTCTTTTTGTGGAGAAGCTACACAAATTATCAAAAGGGTTTTAACTCATTGTACGAGTGCATATCTCCAACATGTCAAAATGAAAGTGGATATTATACAGGCTATAAAACAAATTCAATCTTAATGTTAAAATAAATATAATTATTATTATAATTTGACATTAAAAAATATTTTTAACATTAATTATGGAACTGTCATTTTAATTTTTAATTTTATTTTATACTTAAATGATTCTATTTGAGCAAATTTTTTCTTGATTTCATCATTTTTTATTTATCCAATTATAATTTAGGTGTTAAAGTTATTTTATATACACTTCTCTTCAAAAAAATTTACAGATCATTAACTTTTCAGAATTTATCCAAATTTTTTTCATCGAATTTTTTATTCTTATATTCCAGTAAATTTTTCCAAGCAAGTTTTTATATGTTTCTTTATTATATAAATGAATATGCAACCTTCATAGCTTTTTGAAAGTGGAAAAAAAAACTTAAAATAATCATAATTGATGATGTGACAATGATAACTACATTTATCTTTGGTTCCAAATATAAAATCAATTTTAACTCATTCTAATTTAGCATCACTTTTGACTCATGATTGAAATATTATTTTTATATTTTGATTTCAAATTATATATATAACATCATATATTGTTCGTGATTGAACTTGCTCAAAAAATGATCAATCAAACTTGTTATAAAATAGTAGTAATAGATCGAGTATGTAGATCTATTATTTGGCTTCGAGCCATTATATGTGAAAAATAGTGAATCATACGCCAAAAAACAATGGGATGACTTAGAACAAAGATACATTATGATTCTTAAACGATTTGTTGCTATCGACTTTTCAATCGAACTATTTGGATGATGCCATGTTTATTCTATAGTTTCCTTTTCATAATCAGACCAAAGTTACAACGAACACTTGTTCCTGAAGTCATGACTCTCTAACTCCAAATCATACAAAATTCTATGTTTTTTACCGTTATATTTGTCCTTATTAAAAAGTTTTCGAACAATGAAACAGTGTTTTCTAATGGAAGGTTGGTCCAGAGAGTGAGTAATCACTTAATGCAACATAGTACTCTGATCAACACTGATCATGTGTGAAATTGTATTTGCGCATTTATTATCCAGCAATTCAAAATTTTAAACCTAGTTCAACCAATTAATGTACAATTTGCTATAGGTGAGCGTATTTGTCTACCAGTTCTTGCTTCTCAGATGCAGATATATACATAAATGTGTCTGAAAAGTTGGTACGATAGTTAGAATTAGTTCCTAGAGCGGATTGCTTTAAAATCATTCATGTTCTAATGAAAGTATTGCCTTAAAATCATTCATATTGACTGATAATTTTATCAAAACAGAAAAGATTTCGTAAAAAAACAAAATGAAATTCAATAAAAGGAGTGTTAAATCTTGACAACATGGTTACTTCAGATAAGATGCAGTGTGTGTTAGCGATATAATGTAAATTGTATACATCGTTTAGAGCCTACATCGTTAACTAACCTGCATGCTCAACTTGTTCAACTTCCTTTTACATTTTGTTGAAAAAAGGTCTCCATAGGCTCACTCGGAGAAACACACCTTTTTAAGGTTTAATTGCCTCTAGGAGATTAGGCAGCAGCATAAACCTAATACGGAATTTGATAAACAGTGCAGCTAATTCAACACGGGGTATACGTACTTTTAACACCGCGTCTCTTGATTGACTCAACGAACCAAATGATCAAATTTAACTAATCTCAACTCGGAGTATGAATATTTGGCCTCCTCCTTGCGAACACCATCTACCGGGCTATCATATACTCAAAAAATTGACTTTTCCGTGGATTAAATTTTCCCACACTGATTTATAGTGTCGCACACAATAATGATGCTCAAGAATCCCATAACAATGATAGCTGTAGCAAGAAGATAGAGATATCGAGTGATGGTCAACGAACAGATAAGTATTAGAAGCATGCAACCAAAGAAATCGTGAGAAAGGAATAATGTAAAATAACAGATAGGAGTATCTGAAAAGTGACCGGGACATAAAAGGAGAAGCAATGTTATCTAGCCAGTTCAGCCATTCTCTCCCTCCAGAGTATATTTCTCAACAATTTAATTATAACGGTTTGATCTGTAATCAGTTCAAATATATTCCATATATAAACTATATCTGTTATAATTTAATTATAACGATTTAATCCGACATTAAATTTTATCTGTGTTTTGAATTTGTATGAAATTTGATGAGGAAAAAATATTTTTTTTAAAGATAATATAGTATAAATGAGGTTTAGGACAAAGAATGAAAATGAAGGAAGGAAATAATAGGCAATTTGATTATATTAATATAAATTTATTTTCAAATAAAAAAGAATAAAAATACGGTATTTATATTGAGACTAATCAAAAAAGAAAATATTACAACTAAATTCGAGCAGGGAATAATAATATGACCCGACTCAACTGTCAATTAAAAGTTTCAGCATCAACCTCGCCTCAGTCGAAGGTGAAGTTGAATCACAACGAATCCAGGAAAAGATGCATTAACTAGCAGAATAGGTGATTCTCCCTGATTATAAGACAGCTTATTCAGCACCTACGAACCTTGTGTAAACTGCATTCATAATATAACTTCTCGGCGATCAACCCGAATCAACAGGGCCGACCTATACCAGAGGAAGCCAACGAATGCAAGTTAATGTACAAATATATGACTTATCTCAGGACCATCAGTAGGACAGCTTCAGCAACTGCCATGGATGGCCTCTATGCAAATAGCATCAAGTTTGAGATAGTTCAGAAGATTTTGGGTGAGGGGACCTTCGAGGAACCTATGAGTGAAAGCAAATCTCATGATTTTATTCATTTTAGGAAGCGTTGCATGCTATATGCAGTTAGGTTGCCAACCGTATTCTCACGGGCTATGTTATCTTCAAGCAGAGCTACCATATATGCATTTGGCCTTCATTCATCTACATTCTTATTAACACACAATGACAGAAACAACAATTGAGAAGGTTATCCAAAACACGACATTCATGAATCTGCTTGCCGACATGCTCGGTGTTAGTTGAGCACACTTGTAGCACCTGGCCCTCCTTTTGCCTATATATAACTTTGTTACTCCATTCACTACATAGTAGATACGACTACAGGATTATGAATCCGGATGACATCATTATAAAAATGGATTATCTGTGCAAGTCTAGGAGGCCTATCAACAGGTTTCTTACTGTTTCCATAGATAAAAGGAGATGACTGCAACATATAATTTAACCGTTCACAACCCAATTTATATGCATCTTAAGTTGCGATGGATTCTACCACAAGTTAGGATGTCCTCTTGCAGAAGCCAGAGCACAAACAAGAGATATGAGACGGAATTTGAGCAACTAGCCCATGTCACATAAAGCATCAATAGAGTCAATGCGTGTACCTGAGATCATTCTCTGAGGGCTAAACGTGCATCCTGGACTTTCATGGACAATATCAGCTTATGATCTTCTATGCCTTTCAATACTTCCAGCAAACTAGTTTGATAGACTCTACTCTGCTGATTAGTCCTTTCTAATTCAGCTCTAAGTTCCTGAATTTTCTTTATCTTCTCCTCCTGCAACAAAAATGTGAGGGAAAAAGAAAGGGTTATAAGCAGGCTCACTTTGAAGATGCTGGGGGAAAAAAAGTTCATATATCTCCTGTTCTAATTTTATTTTATGTTTACAGAAGAAGTATAGGTGCATATTCAACTTCTGAGACCAATATGATAAAAGTATAGATGGCATCCTCACTGCTAAAAATATTGGGAAGATAGGCCGAGCACGTAAAAACTGATTAATGGCTTAATCATCACAGCCACATGAATGACAGCAGTCATAGATTTCTAACGTCACAAAAGAGGAAAAATACCAGAAGATGGTTCACAGAAAGAGGCCGAAAAGGCTGACATATACCGTAGATTGTGAAGGTTTTGGTTCAATTCTTCCGTGAGAATGAGTTCCACCATTTGCCATTATGCTCCCTTGTCTAGCCTCATCAACTCGATCCTTTTCAGCATTAAGCTTCTTTGCAGCTTCCAACATTGCAGTAATAGCAACCTTATAAGTGTGAACAGATTTTGCCCCCTCCTCCACAAGCTTCATAGCTTCCTGCCTTAAGTTGTTATATCTAAGAGTCGACGATTCTCTGGCATTGCCAGCCACTGAAAGAGTATTGTGATCCATCCCGGCTACAATCTTGGCTTTTCTTGACCACCGGTGGAGAATATATTGAGCTGGAAGCCTGAGAATATTTTTTTCTCTAAACACAGTCAATATGTGCCGACAAATGATACCTGAAAATTCAAACATTTGGCAGCTACACATAGCATTTCTCTCGACAGAATTCAACTTTACAATGTGAGCTTTGTTTTCAGCCCCAGACTTAGCCACATGGAATGCAATGATTGCCCCGGAGTCTTCAATTTCTGTCGCAGAATTGGTGAGGGACTCCACTAGTTCCTCCTGGAACTTCATAAATGTCTTCCTCGTGTAGATGTTAGCAGCTTGTTTTTCCATTGGAGAAGAGGTCTTGAGAGCAGGAGTAGTTTTCGTTGTATCATCATCTGCCTTCAGTTCCTTTTCATGCCAACTTGCAACAGCCTTCTCATACTGTTCAATCAAAACTTCAACAGTCGTAGTAGCATTTATAAAGCCATAGAAATATGAGTTTCTGCCATCGATTCTCTTGGTAGAAGACAGCTCCCCGAAGAATGCATCTCGCATATAACCGGGACCCAATGATGACGAGCAGTGTGCATTGATTGAAGCCATTCGTTGTCAGTAAGGCAGTACTGTCCCAGAAGGGATTCCCACCTTGATTCAAATTCTTCGGTTCTCTCGTTCTCTTTGACGCATTTCCTGAACTCAGTTTCAAAAGTCGGATATGACTGATAAACAATAGCGAGATTATCTTCTGTTTCTCTAAAAATGCTCCACATACAATAACGGTGACGGGTGGCAGGCAACACTTGTGCCACAGCCATCTGCACATATCGATCTGGCTCGGTCATTATCGAAATGGGGTGTCTTCCAGACATCGCTTGGAGCCAAGTTTGAAACAGCCATATATAGGCAGCATCAGATTCGTTGAAGAGTAAGGCACATCCGAAGAGAATGGGCTGGCCATGATGATTCAATCCTGTGAATGACGCAAACGGTATCTTACACTGGTGAATGTGAAACGAGGTATCAAAGGTAATAGCATCCCCAAAGCAGCTATAATTAGGTCTGGAATCAGCATCAGCCCAAAATATATTTGTAGGTGCAAATTCCTCATTATGCTGAGTCGCATAGTAGAAATCAGGATTCTCGGCCTGTAAATGCTTGAGATGATCCAGAACATGCCGATATCCTACTCCAACTCCAAGAGTCATTTCTCATCCTGCGTCTCTTTGTCCTTAGTTCATCACAAGAAAATGAAACTATTGATAATTCACATCTACATGGAGCAACAGCGACTTGATTAATGAAACATTTATGGCCAATAGCTGAGATAAAACAAGGCATTGCTCGAACACAACAAGTTATAGCAAAACATAATTTTTCTCTGTAGTCTAACGATGCTAATCGGATGTTACAGGAGAAACAATTTTTTCACCAAAGAGCATCAAAGTTTAATCACAAAAGCGCACCAAAGACCTAAACGACTTCGGTACACGAAGCATGATTGTACCTCCCACTAAGCCGACACTGAAATTAGATCGGAAGAGACTGAAGCGAATCGCGGAACCATTCGAATGATTAAACCTAAAACGAAACAAACACATTACCTGATCGAAGGTCGGACTGGAGCTGCTTCGTGTCGATTTGCTGCCACGGGGTATGCGAATCTGGTCGGATTTCAGAGAAGCGACACCGCCGGCCGCCGCCGATCGTCGCCTCACGGGGTGAGATGTGCGTGTCCGCTGAGCGAAGGAGCAGATTTGGGACACGAGGAAGCCCAACACACTTTGGGGGTTTGGAACTGGAAAGGAATACAAGAATACGAAGAAGCAGAAGGTTTAGTTTGGTTCTTCATGTTTTACCCTAATAACCATCGGCTGTATGAATCATCCATACCCATTTGCTAGAAGACGACCATTTGCATTCTTTCTTTGAAGTTTCTATTCCTTTTTTAACATATGAATTCAATGTCAAGCGAAACTTTTGTCGGATTTTTCATATATCATGTCATAATAGACAAAGCGAGTTACAACCGCAATCTTCCTCAGCAAAGACTTTGCAAGCATGTACTAGTCCATCATGAAGCTCTGTCCATGAGGTTAGGAGTTAGGACGTGATCTTCCATCACCGATCACAGAGAGACTAAGCTCTCGCGGAATTATTTTTAGTTCCAAAATGACGAAAGATTTATCCACGTTCGAATCAGAACATTCATCTTCAGAATTCATCAAGATAGAAAGGTATTTTGAATGTTACTTAACAAATTGTACATAGCTCAAGTTAATTTCAGCCGGAGGAAAATACAAACACGAAATAAAAGACAATCTCGAATGCCAAGAAGCTAATGCCTGCCGTGCATCATTGCCAACTATCAGCAAAGATACCTCTCTAGCATTCGTCCTGACATAATCCTCGAAGTCGCAGCTTTCACTTCTTCACACTGCTGTGACTTTGATGCAATCTACAGGCAAAGAACCAAAAGAAGTGAATGACGCGAAACAAAAAGATATCAGCAGGCAAAGGAGTTAAAATTGCAATAGATTTTCAACATTGGACAAGATCGACAGCGTTGTAACCTTTCCCCCTTTGCTCAAGAAACAGACTTGCCTCTTATCCACTGGCTAGACACGATAATCCTACACAAGGTAGCAATGAAACTACACTAGTTACGAGATGATGGAAAAAAATAAGCAACAGAATCAAGTATGATTTTCCCATGTCAGAAGAATCATATCTATGCTCATGTGTTATTATCAGCAAGGACTCCACATACCCCTCATCCCTGTATGTGTGTATTTTTTTGGATTTTCAGAAGCCTACTCAGAATCGGAAGATTTTCTCAGAACACAGACAACCAAAAGAAGAAGACACTGCAAAACAAGGAACAAAACACAAGAACACAAGATCAAGCAAAAAGCTTCTGTGGTTCCGCTCATCCCTGTATGTGTGTATTTTTTTGGATTTTCAGAAACCTACTCAGAATCGGAAGATTTTCTCGGAACACAGGCAACCAAAAGAAGAGGACACTGCGAAACAAGGAACAAAACACAAGAACACAGGATCAAGCAAAAAGCTTCTGTGGTTCCGCTCGTCTAACTAGCAAGTAAGAATCAATGTCAAACCTTGGATGGTATCCATTACAGAACGAGGTTCAAACAAACACGAGTAGAACTGCAATAGAAGGAAAAAACTTCCTTTTTTTCTTGTTAATCACTTAAACAAGTGGGCACGTACCTCATGCAAGATCTGGAATCAAACCATATTTTATAGCGAACTTCTTCTGATTGGAATTCAGCATTTCGCTTAAGCTGCAATGTATATTCTTCTGCGCCAGCACCCTTTGCCTGTGAGCTAGCCTCTTCTTTAAACCATATCTAAAGAAGTCGGGACAGTTGACAATCTCATCTATGCTTCTCCCCATCCTCTCCACCAGAAACTTGATCTTCGGCTCTAAAGAGTTCTTAATGCTTTTGATCAATACAGGAGGGTAATTGGTAATCAAGGTCTTTGTCTGATGACTGTCAAATCCACAACTTTTCAAGAAATCCAAGTTGAGCTCCAGAGTCTTCTTGACATCACGAGACAGAACGTCAGGGTAATTGATGGCTAGTCTTGCAAGATCAGATTGTGTCAAACCCATTGATTGCAGAAACTCCAGCGTTGGCTGCAGCCTCTTCTCAACGCTGTAGCCAATAATGAACGGGTTTTTCACAAGAATTTTACCAAGTACTCCCTCTCCTTTAAGGCCAAGCTTAGCAAAGAAATCGACAAACTTTACAAGCTTTTGATCTATGCTGTAGCTGAGGACCCTAGGATTGACCAACACCATTTTACCAAGTTGCTTTTCGGGGACACCAAGTGCTTGGAAGAAAGCCAGCATAGGACAAAGCTTCTCTTCTACACCATGGCAGAAGATGTAAGGAAATTTGACTATGGCTGTCGCAACCTCCTTAGGCTTGCTCGCCAGAGTGTTGAGGCACTGAACCATAGGCTCTAACCTCTCTTCGACCCGAAAGGTCAGGATTTTGGGACACCTCGTTATGATAGACGGGATTTTTCTTTCTCGAACCCCAATGCTTTCCAGATAAGCCCAATTTTCTGCGGCTTGCTCCTTTTTTACAGCCTCCAATCGCTTGCACTTTCTTAACATTTCCTGGACACATCTATCTTCGAATCCCTTCTCCCTGAAGAACCATAGTATGCTACTACCATTCTGACCACTGCTTAGCTCCATAACACCTAGAAACATAGACGAGACAATATCAACAGAGTCAAACAACTCAGACGAAAGATAATGTTGACTGCATTTGGGATAAGAGGCACTATCACACAAAAATGAGAAGCTGATAAAAGTATCAAGAGAGGAACCATATGATTTTGGCACGATACAAATGAGGAAAGTATCAAGATATACATATCAAACTGAACTCGACGGCAACCAAAAGAGATAGAGCAATAAAGCATGCTCACGACCATTTTGCTCAGCAAATGACACGATTCAAAAAGTGACAGAAAGGTAGCTAAAATTACAGTTAAATAGCTAATCAATTCCACCTGAAAGATATACAGTCTCGGACAATTCGCGGGGAAACTCAAACTCAAAGGCTGATGAGATGATAACCTGGGGACAGACTGCCGGCTCGAGTCCTGCCATCTTGGTCCCAGATAATCTAGCCTTATGCCTATTTAGGAGCTAAACCTTCTTATCCATCGCATAAGCACAGCAACCTAGTTGATAAATTTCCACAGGAACCAACAATTGAAATGTCATCCAGAATAGGACAGTGGAAACAATCTACACTAAAGAGTGTACCCAATTCCGTCACCCGAACCAAAACTTAAAATGTTTATATACTCCTCCCTATCCGACTACTTCAACCGATTTTCATTCCTTTCCGATAACTACGTCCACAATGCGAGAACATGAAACCACAAATGGGCAGTAGAAGAACTGCGCCCACAACCACCACAAAATTTGCGAAGCATATCACATATTGTTGATAGATACCCATTTTTCCACATCAACAAGATACAACACAGCAGACAATTCACCTCTAACCAACAAAACCCTACGCGAAAGCCAAAACAAGGGAATCCACCTCACCTGAGAGACTTGAGTATTCAACAAAGATTTTTGTGGAGAGAACAAATTTGCAACTTCGTTGGCGAAACTTTGTTGGGACTCGCCAGCGATAGAATGAAGGAGAGCACAGAGCAGAGGCAAGTGTGCTGCAAACCAACCGAGAGCTTTTCCCCTTATCTTCTCCTTTCTCTGTTTTGGGGTTTTTATATCCCCAAATCGCGCACATTTGCCCCTACCGTTTCCCAAAATTTCACCTTTATCCTCCAAATAAACCATGGGTATATCGGGAAAAAGCGCAACGGTGATCCCCGGCGGCCGATTCTTCCCCGCCGGCGATCGAATCTCATTGCCTCCATTTCAGTTATCGAAATTGATCGAGTAGGGTTTTATGGACAAATAATCACAAGTTATTCGTTCACATTAATTCTCTCAAATTCCTAATATACCCTCTGGTCTTCTCTTTATTCTCTGTTCAAAACCCCCGAAATCATAAACCCTAGAAAAATCCTCACATCAATCTCACTCGAACCCCTACAAAATCAGGATGAGACGATCACGCACCACTCTCCTCAAAACCCTCAATTCAACCCTCACTTCATCAATTGGCCCAATATCTAATGCTTCCTCGGTCGGAGTCTCATCGGGTCTCCGCCAGTTGAGCTCCGCTGCCAACCACGGCGGCACCGGCGGCGGCGGCGGAGGGAGGTTTCCGAGGAGAGATAGAAGATCATATGATGATAAAGACGATAGCTTTGGTGGGAATTTCGATGCCCACCAAGCAGTTTCTTCTCCGCCGGAACCCATTCCTGGGAGACCATTGAGGGGAGATAGACGAATGCCTCAGTCTCCGAGGGAAGATGTTAATCGGGGTAATGGGTATAGACCCAGAAGAGGAATTGATCGGGAAGGCGACGATTTCAGGGGCCGAAGCGGGGGTGATCGTTCGTCGTTGATGGGGAGGCGGCGAGGTGGTGAAGGGGATAAATTTGATCTAGGAAGGAGTAATGTGGATAGGGTTTCGAGGAATGATCGGTTTCATGAAATGGGCGATGGTGGAGAAATGTTAGGTTTTGGAGAGGAGGATAATGATGATGGGAACGAGAAGAGTGCTCAGCCCTCTATTCGAGAGTTTCTTAGGAGGTCGGTGAAGGATGAGGATAAAGAGACCGAGAAGGAGGATCGAGAGTTCTTGGCGAGGTTCAGGCTTGGCGGTGTTGATGGTAAGAAGAAGGATGGGGTGGGGGAGAAGGAGAAGGAGAAGGTGGAGGTGCATGAAGTGGAGAAGGTGGAGGAGCCGCCACAAGATACTGATGTGATTTTTAAGAAGATGAAGGAAACGGGGCTTATTCCGAATGCTGTGGCAATGTTAGATGGTCTTTGTAAGGATGGGCTTATGCAGGAAGCAATGAATATTTTTTCCTTGATGCGCGAAAAGGGTACAATGCCAGAGGTGATTATATACACAGCTGTGGTCGAGGGATTTTGTCAGGCGCAGAAGTTTGATGATGCGAAGAGGATTTTCAAGAAAATGCAAACGAATGGCATAGTGCCGAATGCATTTAGTTATGGTGTGTTGGTTAGGGGACTATGCAAGGGTAAGAGATTGGATGAGGCCGTTGAGGTCTGTGGGGAAATGCTGGAGGCTGGGCATGCTCCCAACACTGCGACCTTTACAGGATTGGTACATGAGTTCTGTACAGAGAAGGGTGCTGAGGAGGCTCGTAAAACGGTCGAAGCATTGAAGCAGAGGGGTTACTATTTGGATGAGAAGGCTGTTAGGGATTACTTGGACAAGAAGGGTCCATCATCACCAATGGTCTGGGAAGCGATCTTTGGGCCAAAAAAGAGAATGGAAAGACCATTTTAGGCTCGCTCGTAAGAATCTGGTCTCTAAGCTTGCGCCCTTGTGTTGTGTTTTATCGTGTGATTCTGATAATCCTATTAGATACATATCAGACCTTGCAAATTCTCGAGAGTTAGTCAATGTAGCCTAGAGCTTCTTCATTGAGCTTATTCGATGTCCTTTCAAGCTTTGTATGGTCATCAAATGGTATAGTTGCGGTGGTTCATGATTGATGTCTGGATTTTTGGTGTCTTGGAGGGAATAGATTAGCTTTTACTGGTTAAGTTCCTGCTCTTTTGCTTTCCTGAGCAGACTGTACCTACAAGGCTACACCATTCATCAATAAACATCTTTCGCCATGGTATTGGACTCGGGTAGTTTTCGATGCCTTAAATAGAACAGAGCTTCATTTATTGAAATATCAGTGAGATCAAGTTCGAGAAACCGAGCCCTTCATTCAAGTAGCCATAGTATGAGATTGCATAGGAATCGTGAGACAAGATGGTCATAATAAACCAAGCCTTTATTTAGCTGTATGATCAGAGGACCTTGACATAAAATCCCAAGTCTTTATAGTATTTGACTATTGTGCATTGTGATTATTGTATTTGGTACTCGACTATGATATGATATCTGTGTTCTGTATCATGGTTTTAGCTTCCTGGTGCAGCTTGATCGCGTAAAACTTTTTTAGTAAAGCGGAAATGCGTTCTGGGCATCTTTGATACATTTAACATTACGTGGTCGGCTGTATTGTGCCCCAAGAACCTACATTTGTTTTTTATTAGTTCTGATTATTCTCTTCATCCTTGTTCATGCACCAAAGTATTATAGATTATGGTTTTCTCCTTTACCACACACGCTTATCCTCAAAGTCAATCATCTCATCATCCTTCATATGTTTCTTGCAAGCATACTTGCAAGCCATCACCTTCTCCCTGTATGTGAACATGCAAGCATAGCATATATTTTTTTGTTGCTTGGCACGTAAAAAGCCATTCCAACAACCATCTACGTTGTTAGTTTGAGTGCCACAAATCTCAAAGTCAAGGACAATTGCCATTAAGATATTCAAAGATGATTGAAAATAGCGGGAGCTGATATCCCAACTCATCCTCT
Source organism: Drosera capensis (assembly GCA_001925005.1). Lineage (NCBI taxonomy): Eukaryota > Viridiplantae > Streptophyta > Magnoliopsida > Caryophyllales > Droseraceae > Drosera > Drosera capensis. The sequence goes on from LIEC01000124.1 coordinate 29,491, forward strand.
CTTAGCTGTCTTATAAATAGAGCAGCGTAGACTTCTCGCATTGCTCATCAACGCCAACAGGTGCAAAAACTAGGAAAAAGCTTGTACCTATTCGGAATACCGGAAGAATAAAGGGAAGAAGATGATATCAAGACTATGTATTGCGATGATCGTTCTCTACACTTGCTTATCATTTCCATTTCTTCAAGCCAAAGAGTCCCTTCTTACCATCTTACGCTTCATGCTTCATGTTTGCCGCCGCTCATTAGGGTGCCACGACCCACCATCGGCAAAGGACTGCTCACACAGCGGACTGTGCATGTTTGACGTCCAAACGGGAAAGTATGGTGATCACAAGTCCTCTGATGGGGGTGATGAGGCGTGCTCTGTTTGCTTGGTTGAGTTTGGAAGCGAAGACCTTGTTAGCCAGCTTTCAAGATGCGGTCATGTGTTTCATGTTGATTGTATGGATAGGTGGCTTTACAGATATCAGTTCACTTGCCCGCTTTGCAGGACATTCTTGGTTCTCAACATCGTTGATCCGTGCAGCAATGCTTCGTTTTTTCCAGGATCTTAACTGGGGTAGCTATGCTACGTATTGCATACAGAGCTCGTCCCTGATGAAGCGCCGTTATTGGTTGGAGACGCATCATCCGCACTGTGAGCGATAGCGAAGCTGTAACTAATGTAAATATAATTATATCTATACCAGTTATCTTTGATTTTTCTTGCAATCAAATACAGAGTTCATTTTAGATAAGCAACGGTTGTTTATTCGTTGCACCCGCATCATCCTCACTGTAAGCAATGGTAGAAATTTTATATAATGTAAATAAAAATTATATCTGCTCTACTGATCTTTTCTTTTTCTTATACTAAAGTACAGGTTCGCCGATAAAAACAAAAACAGGCGACTACAGTTCAACTAGCTTACGAGGTATGCATTTGACTCTTCAAATGGTTCGAAGAGCTAACGGGATAACAGGAAGAGAACATATTCCTCGTCATCATTGGTGACAAAATCATCGTGATAATTTTTTTATTGATTTTTTGCCCATTCTAGTAAGTCAAATGCCGGCAAGATGTGCCTTAAGTCATTTACATCCCACTGGCATGATTTTATAATAATATTAGTCACACCAATCCTATGATAGGATGATTCTGTCTCTATGCCACTAAAATTCTACGGCGAAAAAGACATGATAACATCTACTTTGAACAGGGTTTGTCCTGATATCATTAAGGCAAGATAGACATGCTTTGTTAGGTAAGCTTACCTAAAACATTTGAGCTTGAGATAAGAACAATGGCAAATACAGATATCAACAGATATAGGGAGAGCTTTGAACATCTTTGTGGATTCATCCTGACTCGATCCAGAAATGGATCATGAAATCGGGGAAGAAAAAGAAGCGAATGGAAACAAGAATGGTAGAGATTAGATTACCAAGCATAGAACAACAGTTTCCTCGAGTATAGCACCATCGTCATGAAATGATCGATTACAATGCATGGTTCACAGGCCGGAAAAGCAGACTACTGCAAAGCAAGATACTTGTTCCTGTACATGCATATCGTTCAGCATCTAATAACAAAAATTACACAGCCATCCGAGAAACTTCATTGACAAAAACTCCTCACATCAACACGATGGCTAACCTGATTCCGTGGTATTTGGAAACAACTGCATCCTTCAGTGGTGGCGACCTGTACAATCTGTATCGTCTTATTCTGGGAGTGAATTCCCCCACGTAATTGCGGCACAAGATCTGTAAACAAGCACTTAGAACAGATCGACGGAGTTGTCAAGCACGCCTTCATCGTCCCACTTGACTTCCTTAATGTTTGTATCCTTTCCAATGATTTCAATAGGCACGTCCAGCGGAGGTGGAGTCTGCACAACAATGAAAGCATGAGCAATGTGCAGGGGAAAAATAGTATCAATGTGAACGAAAAGAACTTTAAGTCTTATTAGACAAGAAAAGTTGATACCATCATACGAATCAAGGGCCACTTGATTCCCTGGAAAAAGGGGTGCTCTTTGATTTCATTGGCTCCACCGTTGCCCGAGCCCAGTCTTCTCCCAGGGTCTCTCTGCAGGAGCGCATTGATCAACTGCCTAGCTGCAAGACTTACCTGCAAAATGTACACATGTTTTCACCTCCTATTACACCAATATTGATCTAAAAGATCAAATTGTGATTCATCCTATCTCCATATACCAAGGAGCATAAACAATAGACCAAAAGGGGCAAGTGCAAGAAGTGAAAGACAAGGACACTCTATAACTCAAGAGAATTCATGGGGAGATCCTGGGAGTGTGGTGCTTTAATGCCTTAAGGATGATGCGGAACTTAGAAAAGGAAAAAAATTGGAAATTAGTCTAAAGCTTTAGATCCCCAGTTCACTTGTTCTGGTGATCTGGCACATGCAGAACTCATTTGCCTAATTCTGATGGAAAGTTATATGACCTCTGAACAACGTTCAGTAACATGCGTCAAGGAAAATCTTAGCCCTCTAAGCAACGACAGAATTAAGAATTTCAGGCTGCGAGAAAAGGACTTTTATTCTTGGCTATGCTGGGATAGAGATCTCTGCTAGCGATAACCCTCGGCAAAGTAGCAGCATCAAGCCGATATTAGCATAATTACCGGGATACTGCTTGGAAAAGTGAGATCCTTGTTCAAGATGTTAGCGAATGTCTTTTGTCTGTTCTTCCCCCTGAATGGTGTACGGCCATAGAGCATCTCGTACAGCAAAATTCCTGAAACAAGATGCACACTGACAATGAGTAAATGAGGTAGATGCAGTCTGATCTAAAAAACCCCAGTGTTGCTTGCTGAGAGATGTAAATATCGACTAATAACAAGAATATAGCCATTTTTTTACCCTAAAAACCAATCAAAAGTACAATACTTCATACAAATAAGGCTAAAATGAAGAAAAAGTTGACGATCTCACCTAGAGCCCACCAGTCAATAGCACTAGTATGGCCAGCTCCAGTAATTATTTCCTGAAAAGAGTGCAGAGTCTTAGCAAAACAGGTTACAAGCTTACAAATATTCACTCGCATTACTAGGGAACCTGGCATTCACATATATGTAATCATACCTATGTGTGTTTACAAATGCATAAGATGGGACACTACGGTAAACTATGCATAGCATAAAGAACAATATCCTACCGGAGCAATGTACTCTTCCGTCCCAACAAATGAGTTGGAGTGCGTAGTTGGTCGTGCGACAAGTATTGGAGGTACTCGGTCCTTTTGTTTCTTACGTTTTGGCTGAGGAGGCTTAATTATCTGAAACAATTTAGTGAAAAATGTGTTAACATTGCAGGTAAATGATCTGTACCAGAATTTTCCAAGTTAACTATAGGCAAAAATGAAACCAAGATCTTGGTCTTGGCCTAAAAATTGAGCATCGTTACAGCCAGGAAACATGTTAGAACACGCAGCCATAGATTGTGATTTCAATGTGATAATATGCAGAACATAGACTAATATATTAAAACCTTTGTATCAGTTGAGATGATTGCTTTTAAAGCATCCCCTTCGTATCACAATATTCATTCAGCTGAAACGAGCGCAACAAAAATCTTCCCACACAGAAATACACAGCGAATTCAAAGATAAAAAGGTACCTGTGGCTTGCATAAAGTCATAAATGAGAGATCAAAATCGGTTAAAACAACATGTCCATCCCTCTGGATAAGCACATTTTCGGGCTTCAAGTCACGATAAATTATACCTGTGTCATATAAGAAAAAGATTCTAAAAAAAAGGGAGAATTCGGTATTCTCATGATCAACACTACGTATCCTCTTACTCTTTACTTGCATTTCCCACACGACATCTTAAAGGAGGATTAAAGTACAAGAAGATACAAAGATTAAAAGAAGCTGGTAATAATCAAAGACTTCAAAAAAAAAAAAAAAACTAATCTGTGCAAAAAGGCTATCAACTTTGGTTGGAAAATTACCCAGGCAGTGAAGATATTCCAATCCAAGGAGAACTTCTGCGGCATAGAACCTGCAATCAATTTACCAATAAAGACTACAGATGGAGTAAACAATGGGGCACGACTAGAGGAACAAACATTGGATGGATTAGCATTGACACCAGCACAAAAAGTGAATTATATTGCCTAGGCAAAGTAGTTTCCACTAAGACTCGAACCCACGGCAAAGACACTCATTAAACGAGCGTTTGACCAGGCTCTCCTCGGGTCGAAAAAGGAAAACTTTCACATCATATTTGATAAACCGAGCCACAACTCCCAACAGGGAAGTAAGTTTCACCCAAAAGGACTTGCACAAGATTGTTCAGACTCAGGGTTGACGAGAATGGAGCCAAGACTTGAGCGTTACACAATTTGTTTTCCCAGTAAAAAGCTCTAGATAATTTGATAAGCAGGCGACATGATACCTAGCTGATTCCTCTTTGAAAATTTTCATAGGTTGCTTGTCAAGAGCGTTGAATAGCTCCCCTCCCGCATAGAAGTCAGTAATCAAGCAAACATGTGTAGGAGTCTGAGGAGAAAAAATGAACAACATGATTAATCGATGTAGCTGTTTAGCTTTTCTGCTCGAAAGAATAGTATTCATGAAATATCCACTGAGGGCAGTTCACCAGAAAATTTTTGGTTTGGTCGGTTGAGCGTGTAATATGATTGCACATAAATGCAAAAGAGGGAAAATGGTGTACAGAATCACTTCAAAGGAAAGAATGAAGTTTAGGACATATATGCTCCACGAGGATCAGTCAATAGCTGGGACTTCACAAGTTACTAACACCACAAAAATTCGAGCAAACATGCCAGGCAAGTAAAAAAAGTTACGGCTGCAGAATCAGAAATGTAAATACCTGAAAAGAAGCATATAGAGTTGGGAGGAAAGGATGATCAAGGAGGGAATAAATTTCCCTTTCAATGCAAGCTCGATGAACCTGTGAAGATATGGCAAACATATCAGATTTAATAACTCATAGAAGAAGAGTAACGTAACTTCCTATTAAAAGATTATCTGTCGGCATCTACATGAATATGTCCAAGGGGCGATGATTCAGAAGTAGAAATCCCATCATAAAAGACATGATTGTCTTACCATGGAAAAATCAGTTCGTAATTATCTATGTCGTGTCTAGGCGGCTACATTGAATATGGCCTTGATTCCTATCTGAATTAATGAATTTAATTACACCTCACAAATCCTATCGGAAAAGTTACTCAAATTACTCCAGTACATAGAAATGATAAACAGAAAGGGTCATTCCCCAAAGACAAGACGTTGAAACCATGCCTATCAAGGGACAGGGAAAGCTATGATGAGAGCAGCATTAATTATACATTTACTATAGGGGAAAAAAATACCTTGTTGCGATTGAGCATCACAGATTTATCCATGGCCTTCATAGCAAACAGTTCACCACTGCCTCGCAATTCCACCAAATGAACACTGCAATCATAAAAGCAAGCAGCATTTTGAGTTCAAAGGACAGGATACGGAAAGGTAAAGAAAACAAGCAGACGCATTCCACATAAACTATCTCTCACTAGCTTGAGTCCTATAAAAGACAAGAGTTTAGTTCAAGCATCTCGTCTTTTAGAAGTTAGCAAGAAATGTTACATACAAGCTGGAGGCTCTATGAGTGTATTAACTGAGGACTCCACATCCTAAGACAATTGATATATGGATCACTAAACTTATTGAAGATTGATTTCATGTTTTAAAAGCATTAATTCTTGGACATGAGCCTCATGGAAAACCGGCCTGAAAATTGTAGTGCTACTGAGCACCTTATATCACTGATCTTCAAGTGATTTAGATATAAACCGTAATTATTCATGTTAATTGAAAGACAGACTTTTAAGTGTGCCTGCATTTAGGTAACAGCAATCTGAAGAGGAATTACGAGTACTAATTCGACCTGAGAAGACTTTTCTGACATATCTTTCTCAATAATCCAAAAAATTTGCCGAAAAGAAAACATGATAAGATGATAGCTGAGATATTCTCAAAAAGAATAAGCTATACCTGCCCGTATCACCACATCCCAAAGGTTTTATGGGCTTGAGATGATCCAATCCAATATTTTCATCAGTAGCAGTAATCTTAAGGAAGAAGGGAAAATACGACATGTCAGAAAATGAAGAACCTAATGACATCCTTCCGACCAAACATAAACTGCCAGACAAAAAAAAGAAAAAAAGGTGCAACAACAAAGCAACTTATACGAGATGATACTTTGGTAATGTACTAACGTGAGTACTTACTCAAATCAAGCAACAATAAACCAGCATAGTACCAGTTAAGACAGCAATTAGTGCAGAGTTGTGACCAACCAAATCCAACACATGATATGCTGTTCGCATATTCAAGGTTCTTACACTATTATTCAGACTCCAGACATAATCCCTGTAGAGTTAGCAGAAAATTCAAGTATTATAGTACCTAGAATTTGTACTAGGTTGGCTTGCATTTGGCTTCCAAGAATGCAAATAAAATTCATATCACAAAATTTTAGGTCAACGTAAAGAAGAATGATCAACCTAAGTGGGCTACTTCAGTAAAGTGACAAAAGAAGATGCCCCACGAGTTGAAACAGTCTGCGAGGAAATCATACCTTCTGCACTGCTAACCACTGGGAACTGCCTCTCTTATGGGGGCGTGGATGAACAGGACGAGAATGGATTGCCCACAAGTCCTCAGGTTTCTGCGGAAAGAAGACATGGAAAAGGTTCATTAAGCAGCTGAAACAGAAATATCAAGCACAGATTTCCTAACATCAATTAAGCCAACCAAAAAGAACAAGAGAAGTACCTTACCAAGTTGGCATCAGGAAGTTCCTTAACAGCTTCATTGATATTTTCAGCCGTAGCTTTAACCTGCAATCATGCGAGGAAATGATTAACCTTCCGGATCTTTTGCCCAAGGAGAATAAAGATTTCCTTCCAGCATATTACCTTCCAACGTCTTTCCATTATATTATTATGTCCATCTTAACAAACATGTAGTAAGGATTCACAACAATGCAAACACCATCCACACCCCCAAACGCTATACAGGTTATGCTGGCCTGCTAATCACATTAAATAGAACATGGAAAGAGACTATGATAACTGATAAAGGATGAAAAAAATCGTTACCACTTTTGCACTCTGCTGCTCAGCTTCCACAGACAGGCGATTTCGTAGCGGTTCAACATAACCACTTCCATCCAATTGGACGCCTATAAAGTATTGCAACTCTCCCTGATAGGAAAAACAAAACAGAAAAACAGAGTATTATAATATATAATGTGAACTGTTGAACAACATTTTTCTCTCCTGACCCAGAAGATATCGTAAATCAAACAGAAAAATTTTGAGGCACCTTGTGGTCTCGCATGGGCTGCAAGTGAAACAAATTCCAAAACTTTTTCCCTGTGAAGAGAGTGTAGGTGATCAGTAGGAAATTAGATAATAGAAGAATTTCGAAGCAAAAGTTGTCAACATACCACTCTTTGTGTAATTGATTAACTGAACGGTGATCTCCCTCTGCTCCCTTATTGCGTCTCTTATCTTTTGGATAGTTGCTTGATCAGTTTCTGGCCCCTGAAGAAATCTGGATAATCACACAGAAGTTGTCAGTCAGCATCCTTAATTTTCAGTCATGATGGAAAAGAAAACCACGCAGTTGTGATGACTCCGGCAGCGATCTTGACCGAAAAAGACTCAATGGTGATCCAAACCCAGATATACCTAGCCCCTTCCCTTTCAGAATACAGAACTCTTCCGCCACCGAAACTCAAAGCACTCAGCGGTGAGACTAAGAATTATCAAGAAAGACCCCGACAGAATTCATGGGTCAGAATATCAAGGAATGCTGCTGGTAAATGTGAACTAGAGAGAATGACAGCCGTTTGAGGTTCACAAACAGCATCAGCAGATGGGTACGGAAATCAGATCACGGATTTTGCACCTAGCTAGAGGCGATCTCACACAAGGCATAATTAAGTAACTGTCAGATACCACTAAGTGTGCATCTCACAGACAAACTCCAAGGAAAACAACTGAACCTACACATGGATACCCTGCAGCAGAGCAATGAAAAGAAAACATGAAAACACACCTACAGTTTCTTCCCAAAACTTCTTCCCGTGTATACTCTGTTAGTTCCAAGAAGCTGTCTGACGCAAATATCTGTAAGAGAAAGTCCGTCAACAACCACAATGCAAGCAAAAAGTTCACGTATGTAGCCAGCATACAGGTTGGCATTATTTTCACATCAAAACACACAACCTTACAACAGACTAAAGTTGAAAACTGGTCATGAATGGGATCATTCATTTGACATGAACTTTTGTCGCTATAGTATAGACTATAGAACATGATTTTCAAAATCTTGCCACTGTAGCTTTTTCTGAAAAACAGAGAAGATTCCACGAGAACCAGTTTCTGATTAAAGGGTCAGATAGACGCATAGTGCTTCTGATTCTCGAGTGGGAGGAGGGGTGAAGATACTGAAAGTTGAAGTGACTTCTTTGAAGCAAGTAACAAGGTGATTTCCTCTAAGTTTCATATGATCGTAGGAAGCAAGGGAAAACTTTTTGGGCAAACACTACTGCTGTCAACAGATGAACAAATTTTGGAGAGATAATTAGTACATAAACAGAAAGCGATGTGAGATTATTATGTTGATAAAGGTATAAGCAGTCGTGCACAGAGAACAAATATTGAGTGAAAAACAAATGTCGCATGAATATTCAACTTACAATTGGGTTATCAGGAAGCCTAGGATCGCTTATCACAAAGTTCTTCTCGATCCTCTCCAGTGTGGTTGCAAGGTCAATTCCTTGACGCATGTCTCTCCCCCTTTCATTGAGTTCCCAGCTGTCAGCACGGTCTACGTCCTTTGTCATCAGGACTTCAGGCTCTATTCTTGGTTCATTTTCATGTTTTCCACTAGTACTAACAGATAACGATTTTTTGGGCCTGCAAGACAGAGGAAATCAAATCATTACCCTAGCCAAATTAACGAAGCACATACAATATCTAATACCCAATAAAGCACATAACTTCTCAGTAGCAGAAAGATCATCTAGAAAATGTGTGTCGCTTTCTTATACTAACCCCATCAAGGATACGCGGGTAGATTTCCTCGATTTCTTCCCTGGTTCTTGTGATGACTCATTCCCAATGTCTACTTGGGCTGCAACATCTCCAATAACTGCAGATTTCGGCAGCATGTAATCAACCCCAGAGTTCTCCTCCTCCTCAAGTCTATTCACGTGGTTACTCAAATTTTGAATTAGAGACCGGGGATGCTTCACAGTTTGAACAACCTCCGTGATGGAACCCAATGCCACCTCCTTCTGTCGAGCTGCCACACAAGAAAGAAAGAAAAAGAGAAGAAAAAGCTGTCAGCCTCTCCACACATACAGCCGGCAACTCTTAACCCATCAAACCCAGAGGCCACACTCACCATCATAGCGAATCAACGAAGTAGGCAAACCATTAGGGCGCAATTCCTTTTCATTTATGCCTTCGGTATATTTACTGACCTCCACCTGCATTCTGCACCACAACCCATTAACCCTTTTCATATCATGCTAGCATTCTAAAACCTTCCCAAACCATTATCAACAAAACCCTAAACCTATGCCCACAAGGAAATGCAGTTAGAATCAATATCCCAGCACAAAGTTCGCAAAACGTGAAGCATAGTACCAGACTGACTCTCATTGAATCTAATGGCATCGTATAGAATCGAATCAATGAGATCCCAGAATACAGTTTTGACCAAGCGCTCCCCTATTATAAGCTGGCACTCGATCTATCGATCTATGTACTTGGTTTCTTGCAATGCGAGAAATCTGTCGATCAGGTGATGGATTTGAGTGTTAACCCGAGAAAAATCTACAATATAGCTATGGGACACCTACCGAAACGGGTAATTCAAAAAAGAAGTAGGAAAGGTAAATGACAGCATCTCCAGTAGCAATCTCATCCACTTATATCTTAGCGACCTACCTATGACAACTTAAATGAGACAATTCAATCCATCAAGCCAGAAGTACAAAATCCTATACCAACGATACCACTCCATGTAAACACAACCCATTACCCACATAGACAAACAAATCACATTTCCTCAAACACCATCAAAATTTCAACACATCACCAACCAAAACTGACATCGAAAACAAAAGGGTTCGTATCCATAGTTAGTATATACCCAATGAACTTGACAGCGCGGCCGGTGTCATCCTTGATGGGAGTGACTGTGAGAAGATTCCAGAATGGGGTTCCATCTTTCTTGTAATTCAACAGCCTCCCACAGTAGCTCTTTCCGTTCTTCACCGCGTATCGTATCTTGTCCACCTCTTTCCGGTCCGTTTCCGGCCCCTGAAGAAACCGGCTGCGAAATTACCCGCAAACAAACCATGAGAATTGAGCCAGATGGATTTTCATCCATGGTTGAAGAACTACGAGGAGGACCAATGCCCAAAATGGGCTCAGCAGATGCTGCTCAGTTTGTGATCCGCAAATGAGATCGCATTTTTGTCAGGTGCCCTAACCCTTCATCTTTGGATTAGAACATGTGCATTTGTGATAGTATAACCCTAAAATCTGTATCACAAGTTTGAATTGTTTGTTTACCACTAATGACAATTTTTTTGACAAATCGAAATTCCATACAATTATAATATAATATAACGATATAAGATATTGTATATTTTGTCATCAAACTTGTGGTATTTTTTTTTTTTTTAAGAATTGAACATTTAATAATCGAACAAAATAGTTAATATTTATGTCAATGATTCTTCCATCAGACTATGAAGCTGCACCACAATATACAAAAATGGAAACTCACCAATTTTTGCCAATGACCTCTTTTAATGAGTAGCCAGTCATGGTGTAGAACCCATTGCTAGCATACACGATGGGACAATCCGGTTTAGTCGCGTCGGACACAACAAATGTCTGCTTCAGAGTAGCCAATGCATCCTTCAGCTCCTGTGAGACCCTAGGGATCTTCTCCGATGATTCGCTCGACGTCCTCCCTGAATCATTCCTGGCTCCCTCCAACGAGCTCTTGCTCGCATCTCTTTCGGACCCATATGGCTTGATCACATTATTCTTGGTTTCGTCTTTGGTGCTAGTCGGCTCGCTCTCGAATGCCATCCACTTGCTTGGTGGCTCCCTGGTCTTTTTAGCTGGCGCCACCTGATCATCACTGGTGATGGACTTTATCTCTGATGCTGATGCTTCCATGATCAACAGTCTACTCGACCAACAACCTAGCATCACAAAAAAAACCAAAAAAAAACCTATAACTATTCAGAAATGTCCTGATTTTCCCTGTTTTTGAATTGGAACTCCTTTTTCATGCCTTGCTTGCTGAATTGCTCTGTTCCATTAAGCGCAAGTCTTGGCTCAATTTTATTCCGATATTCAATAGCTATCCATATTTGTAAAATTCAACCTTTGCTACAAGAAAACTTCATGCAAGTGATAATACAAGCTTGCTTATCAGTCTTGAAGTTGCAAACTGTATAATACATCCATGGCCTATCTAACCTGTGAGAATCCAAGCAGATCAATGAAACTCCACGAAATTAACATAATCGTGATGTGAATTTAATCATAAACAGAAACAAAACTCATATCTACTACAAGCATAACACAGAACCAAAACCAGAACCGAGTCGAATTATGCAAAATCAGAGTACAAGATTACGTGCTTACAGTTTCGAAGACACTGAACAAACTGTGAGTATTTCTTCAATGCATTTCTTTCCTCTGTTGCTTCTCCAAATAAATATCAAGCCAAAAGCTAAGCCTGAAGTCCTCACAGATTGTCTTGGAACCGAAAACGAGTAAATGAATTTTGTGTGGATAGAAGAAGTTTGCTGTTGTGGTTCAATTCACATGCTGAATCGGGTTAGATGGGCCAGCTGCAAAGAAAACGATGTCAAACAACATATCGTTATACATATATGATACTGTTTACGACTTATGAGAAATTTATCTTTGAATAATAAACAGATTTATAGCATGGTAAGTGCTGTGCCATGTTGCTCAAATCTTGGCCATGAGTTAAGTACTGTTTAGGTGTTGTGCAAGTCCAAGAAAATTTTAGGGGTTGGTGGGGTTGGAAAGTATTGAATGAAAGATAGGGATAGGGTGGAGAAACTAGAGAAAAACGAGGACCAAAAATTAGGGATAAATTAGGGATAGAGTGGAGGAGAAGACATTGACATTTTTTCGTGAGGAGACAAAGTGACCAATTGTAAACATGAGTACTGTTGAGGTTGAGGTTCATGGATTGTGGATGACGTGTTGAGTTCCTTGTTTATTAGCTGATTTGGCTTGGTAAGATCCCAGCTCGATGGAGTGGTCCTCATTTTGTTATATACGCGGTATTAGATCCTCATTGATTCCGATCAAAGAATTCGTACTAATGTACATATAAGAACGCTTATTAAGAAATTGTAACATCTATTCGAGTTTATTCACAAGTGACTAGTTTGATAACTTGAGTGGTCGAATCAGTTATATAATCATCGAGCTGATGAGTCATCTCGATTTTATTTTCCATGCTTTTGTCCTTTTGACTTGGGACTGTTATGACGAGTGATCTCGAGTGAGGCTACTATGCATGCGAAAATCATATGCAAGCAACCAACGTCCGTAGATTGTCTGATTTTCGTTATCAGGGGACAGATCTTTTCTTTTCCGACAGGGACATATAAGCCTATTCATCATATGATTTGATTGAAATACTATGTATCAGCAATTCAGCATATGCTGTATAAGAGAAACATGCAACTTATGTAGATGCCGGCGTCGTTGCAGTTACTTGAGCGCTCCAATCATAAGTATGGAGAGGAAAGATAGCCTTGGTCCACGAGCGACGCGACACAATCATCAAACATCTCTTCAATCGTCTTGAACTTGAATCCCAACCTTGTAATCTTGTTAGTACTGAAGTCATAATAAGGTCTATCCAATTTCTCAAACCTGATAAAAGAAAAGATGCATAATAGATGTTCAACCAAGCTTATACATAGACAGCTGAAGCGTTTCTCATTGCAGGTTATTTCCACTTAGCCTTGGTTGCAAAATCTAAAGTTTAAAAGACATGGTACGGAGAACCAACCTTGTAGGAATAGGATAAGAAGGATAGCGAGCAGCTAACAAAGAAGTCAAGTCATCAACATCCATCACGGTAGAGCTGCAAAGGTACCGTCCACGGGCGTCGTTGTGCTCATAAACCAGGATGTGGCACTGAGCAACATCATCAATATGAACATATCCCATCCTTCCATGGAGCTGGAATTTGGCCTTCTCTCCTATTGATTTCGACACAAACGTATAATTTCAGCTCATGACAGACTACTTCGACAGGACTGGTAAAACTGGTAAAACGGAACATATCAGATTTATGGTATTATGTGATTACCTTTAAACAAGCCAAGCACGTCGCAGGCAGTCTGGCATAGTGTAGGAGGCAAACTAGGCCCGATTAGGAATGATGGAAGGACGGTGACCAAGTCGATGTTGTTCTCCTTACAGAATGCCCATGCTGCTTGTTCGGCTTGAACTTTTGATAAAGCATACCAGACCTTATAACCATATAGCACAGCGACAAATTAACTAATGCCAAAAGTTCGACAGAAATTTGGGATAAGATTGAATACGTTTTATGTTACCTGTAGCCTCTCACAGAGTTCGGCTGAGCTCCAAGTCGATTCGTCGAGAGGAATGTTGGGATCAAAATCATCTCTTGCCCTGATGGCTGAGGATGATGAAGTGAGCACCACACGCTTCAGAGACGGGCTCTTCTTGCACGATCGTAGCACGTTCAATGTGCCCTCCACGGCCGGCTCCAATATTTCAGCCTATACAGGTATCAAGTTAAACAATATTACCTGCAAAGACTATATATATGTTCACGAGGTAACAACTGTTAACGAGTATGACTTGACTGTCGAAGATTCGGAGCTAAGTCAAGCTTGCCTTTGGATCTTTCATAACTCCTACAACGGGCGAAGCAGTGTGAAAAACTCCTTCACATCCTAGGATCGCATCATCGAAATTTCCTTCCACTGTGAGATCGCCCTTCACTAACTTCAACCTCTTATTTGCTCCTTCCAACCTCCACAAATGTGCTACTTTCTTATAATCTCCTGGATCTCTCACCGTTCCTACAACGAAATCCCCCGCTTGGAGGAGCCGCTTCACGAGCCATGAAGCAAGATACCCAGATGCTCCTGTCACACATACTTTGCCTTTCGACTCACTAACTTGGTTCATTTTTCCTATACATATCAAAACCAATTCTAATCAAACGTCGTACGCGTGCTCCTCTCCAACACCTCGGGGCAAATATATGCATACTGTGCATTACAAGGTAGGGAGATGGTGAATTAGGAAATGTTCGTGACGCAATATCCAATTCGATTAAAGTAGGTTGATAACCTTGCAACACGAGCCTTCAACCAACCTCAAAGTAGCTAAAACGTACTAATGATGTCCATAATCAACTTACATCATAATCATACGATTCTGGCCGTTGTTGGTGCAGCCACTCAGCTAGCTTAATGCAATGGCCACAATGGGCCGCGGCCCAGTAGACAGAACAAGACCATACTACCCCAGCTCATACGTGGTGCATCAACCCATTTCTTTCTTCTCTTTTTTCTTTGTTGGGGG
>LIEC01000129.1:0-16145 GCA_001925005.1 Drosera capensis
ATTTCAAGTTTTCTTTATGGACCCATCTTGATACGTTATGGTAGTGCAATAGGGACATATACAACACACCCAAAATTTTTTAGATGAGATATATTTGGTTCTTGACCTTTAACATGTATGGTTTTAGGTTTCTGATATCAAGAATTCATGATAGAAGTTTTCTCCTCATAAGTTTAGTGCTTTCAATTCCAACTTTATGAGGTTTACCATAGTTCTCAAAGCACATCAAAGTGATAAAATATTAAGCTTATTTATTTTTAATGAAAATGATAAACAAAAATATGGCTATAAGAGTTTGATGTTAATAATGAAATTTTTTAATTATTATCATTTTTCCTTAATACTGCGATTTGTTGTAAGTTGTCTAGTTTACTGATAAAAGTAATATAAAATCAATCATATCCTATAACAATTAGCAAAGTGAATTTATAAAATTTCACTCATACATAAATAAAAACTTTTATTATTCATTATACTCTCAAAGGATGTATTTAATACACGGAGAAAATAAATGATTGTTACAATGTTAAGAACTACTGATAACAATAAATAGCACAATAATTTGTTAAGATTGTTTCGAATATTGTTTGCTATTTCTTCATCATTGGATGTCATTACATCGTTTATTGTACCTTAATAAAAATAATCACAAAAGTTAAGTCTCACCACTTCGAGCAAATCCACCAACATGGAATATAAAGTTTATCGTCACTTACGGATGAACCACATAATACGGGATAATCATATCAATGTTCGTGGGTGAACCACACAAAAGGGATAAAGCACGTTAAACTTGCGGGTGATCTACATAAAAGGGGTAAATTATGTCAACGTGTTGAAACTAATTAATAAGTTTAACACAGGCGATACTTCATCCGACGATGGAACTATAATTATTTTAATTAGATTATTATGATATGGATCAAAACAAAATCAAAACATACAGGTATAATAAAATGCGTTTGTTTGGCTTTCGATCTCAATTAATTAGATACTCGTGCTGATAACGTGTTGTAGAATAAATGCTTTTACCGGTTAAACTGTTTCACTAATATATCCAGTTTGATTTCGTCAGACGAAAAATATCAGATTAACAAAATAATTAAACTATTTTAGAGAGAGAGAAAGAGAGGATTTCTTCTTTTAGAAATGTGTACATAACACCTTACAAATGAGCTCTATTTTATAAGACTCAAGATGATTAGTTAACATCTAATTTTCTAACCTAATTAAAATGATTAGGCATAATTAATAGATAATAAGGTAAACCCCTTTAATACCCCCAAAAGTAGGTGAGATCTAAAGAAAATATCTAGACTTAAGTATAAATATATCATTTTCAAAGGATAATTATATTTGAATAATTTACAACAACTCTGAACTTTTACTACCTAGTCTAATTGACTAGTCTTTTTGTCGGACATTTTATTCAACATATTGAAAAACATTGAACGCTTATAGATTGAGCCAAATTAATGTAAAGCATCTCAAAGCATGACTACAAGTAAAATTAATGTAAAAAGATTATTAATCTTGAGATTGTATATAATAATTCAAAGATTTAGATTATATTCTATTATTTCCACATAAGAAATATATAATTCTGATATATTTTTTTCTAATAATAACTTGTTTTGTTATTTGAATTTGTTGATTTGTTATTTGAATTTGTGGTTGATAGATCAAGTTCAACATAACTATTCGATACTTATAACTTAAAAAAAAATGGCGTAAAAAATTATCGAGTTTCATCCTTTATGTTTTTTATGGTCATCCAAAAATTCCTCAAAATGGTAAAACTTAAGGAATTGAACCCAGGAGTAGACCCAAAGAGAAAATGCTCAATGATAGCCCACCCAAAGAGGGTGGCAAAGCTTCTATAAATAGATAATTATTTTTCCTAAAAATAGTAATTGACTCAATGATAAGTTTTTCTCCATCTAAAACATGAGGTTTGGAGTTTGGCATGTGAAAGTAGTGAAAACAGCCTCTGTATTTGTAAAAAAATGATAATGTTTGCGTATATCACTCTCTCATGCAGAGCTGTCTTTCCCCACACCTTGCACTTGGCGCGATTTATGTGGGGTATGTTATTTTTTTCTTTTTTCCTAAAAAGATATCTTCTAATTTATTATTCTCTCTTAATTTTCTCATCTACCTATTTCTGAGACTGACTTGAGTACCAGAGAAGACATCAGAGGACACCTATTTCCTTAAAAGATATCTCTTAATTTATTATTCGATTTTGATGTACAAGCGATCGGTCTCATCAAGACCTAGGATAAAGGAGGAGCGTCCATCTCTAACTGTGAAAAATAAATCGAGGCCTTGGATCTCTCCATGTGTCAAATCTCGAGCGATCCAAACGTTAAATCACGGGATAATCAAGGAGAAAAACTATCATCATTAAGAAAAAAGTTATGATGATAGTTGCGTAGGTTCTGAAGGAGATAAAAACTTTTTCCCAGATTCTCACAATAGAGAAATATGAATAGAAGCTATTTTTCGAAATTCAAAAGGTTTACTCAGAAATGGGAAGAAGGAGAACTAGTCAACTATGATGGAATTGCACCGAGCTAAACGAAGGGTTTCGGAAAAAAAAAAGAGCCTACAGAAATAATGATGAAGGAGTTCATCCCTAAGGCGGAAACCGAATCGTTTTTCAAAGTTGATGGACAAAGAAAAGGTGGAAGGACAGCCCTTATGGATTTCAAAAACGAAAAGCACAATCCTGAGTTAGCAAGTGCGGGGACGGGAAACTACCATTTATCATGGATAGAGCCGAGTTAAGAGAAACAACTTAAAGGCACAAATGAGAAGATGATTTGAGATCGAAAGACTAGATCACGGCAACTCGAAAAATAACACAAAGAGATGAACAAATTTTAAGCTTTGACAAGAGTTACTCGGTAACAAACAGAAGAAGCTCCATGACCGACTTGAAGTAATTTGACAAAAGAAATTTGGTGACATACTGATGACTGCAAAAATAATTATCATGTTTATTTTTTAATTATTATTATAAAGATATAGAAAAATATAACAATCATTAAAAACTTAAGGGAAGTAACCATGAAAGTAAAGATATTCAAGGAAATGTTTTTTAATGATGTTTCCCTAAAAAATTCTAGGAAGATTTCCCAAAGATAGAGCTATCATGTTATGGAGTAAATTTTATAAATTTAGAGATTCAAGACATAGACCCTATAATTTCATAATCACATATTCATACACATAAATTCTACGACACACATTTTATGTGTTGTTTTCTCTTTTGATTTTGGTGAACGATAGTTTGATTTTGTGATTGTTTTGAGTACAAACAAATCTAATCAGGAGTATATGGGAAAACCGAGACCGAAACATCTCACAGTGATGCTATACTATTCAAAAACCTCCTCACAATCACAACCTCCTGCTAAATCAAGCATATGTCCCTCTCCCTTCATTTCAAACCCTTGCTTCTTCCCTCTCTCTTCTCAAACCTCAAACCTCAAACCCTTCTTCACAAATTAACCCCTTTCCCCACCATCACCATGAACAAATCCTCAATCCCTTCATCATCTTCTTCTTCATCATCATGGTCGTGTACAAGATGCACTTTCCTCAACCCAAATCCCCAACCCACAACCTGCCAAATCTGCCTCTACCCAAAACCCCCACCAAAACCCTTTCCCCCCTCTTCTTCATCAGCCCCTCAATCACCACCCAAATGGGCCTGCAAGGCCTGCACTTTCCTCAACCCATACAACACCAAAACCTGCAAGATCTGCGAGACCAGGTGTTCTCTCTTCAAACATGAATTGGGTCTTGATGACCCAGTTGTGGAATCCGTTGGGTCTGTGTTTTGGCCGCTTCGCCGGTGCGGGAAAGGAGGGAGTGACCCAATTGATCAGGATGTTGTGGACGAGGAGATGGTGGAGTGTGTGGGTTTCGCTGTTGCTAAGAGGAAGGCTGTGGAAGTTGGTGGGGCGGAAGGAATGGATGAGGGTTTTGGGTTTAGGGGTGCGAAATCGTCGAAACGATTTGGTGAGTTGTTTGGGTATGAGCAAATTTGGTACTTTGATGCTAGGTTTCTGGCTTATGGGAATTTGTTCATGTTATGATTTGAGATTGATAGATTAATGGTTTCCATTTGTTCAATGCTCTAACATTGGGATTAGGGTATGGGTTCAACTCTTTAGAACTATTTGCTGAGCATCTCGGCCTAAGTGTTCGAGATTGTGTCTGTAATTACTTATCTAGTGTTGAAAGTTCTCGTTCATAGCAAGAGAGGAAGGTTGGATGTCCAACTTCCTTCATGGTATGAAAGAATGTCGAGAATTGAACTGATGGCTTAATGTTCCGTGACAGGAGAGTGGTGTTGAGCTATTCATCTTATGCAAACATTGTTGTTGTAACCGGTTGCAAAACAGGCAATGGAACATCACTCTCTGAGTCAATGCCAACTTCCTTACGGCTATAGCTTTGAGAAAGAGTGGCACTTGATATAACTGTTGAGTGATAGACTTGTTGGTACATAGTTTGATCGACTTGCTTGTTTTTTTTTTCCTTTCACGTTCTGCTAGACTAGAAGAGTCTTAGACTTTGTATCCTACAATGCAACAAAAAAATGGTTTTCTAATGTGTCACATTAGTCCGAGAAAGGCATTATAGTTCTCTGATTCAAATCCATTTTAATTCAGCATTATGACGAGATGATGATTACAGGATCATAATTTCATAGACAGAACTTGCAGTAATTAAGTTTTGCCACTAGAAAAACATTGTTAGCCAAGCATAGGAGAGGTATTATGTGATGAGAAATCAAAACAGTTTGATAGTTTGCAAGCTAGGCACCTTGTAAATTGTAAAGTCCAATGTTTAGTACTTGGAAATGGACATGGGGCGCATAAGGACCTGCTCTTTTGTGTGTTGATTCTAAAAATGCATTAATATGAGATAGGTATGGTTCAACACTTTGAGTTATATATGCTTGGGTTATGTCCATATTACAACCCCAAATTATGCTTATTTCCATATTACAATCTCAAAAAATGATACTTCTGTTTTGGTTGTTCAAATTATGGTGATATGGACAAATCAGTGATTGTTGTTATCTTTCCGTTAGATTTAATGGAGTTGGCTTTTCTTTTTTCTTTGTACTCCCCCATATATTCAAATTATTAACTATATTTTCTTTTAAGCCCCTGCAATCCTAAATCCGTGTATATATATATGGGCTTACCTTTTGTGCTGCAAAAGATAGCCAAGAAGCTGTTGTAAGAATCAAAAACATCATTTTGAGTTATGTTTTTGTCATTTTTGTTTTTTGTTTTCCTTTATAATTGTTCACCAAACAAGATGATTAGGGAAAAACGTTAATGGAGATGAAAATTATCACTTTTCTTACAACCCATGTCACAAATAAAATTTCATCAAGCAAAAAATAAAATAAAAAATCACATAATCCCTTATCTTCGATGTCATGGTTCATTTTCTTTTTGTTATGTTGATTTACTAAAAATCACAAACATAATTCATGTCATTCTTGGTATAAAATGATGTTTTTGGACTTTGTTGCACGGTTTTACTTGCCTTTTGCAACACAAAAGGTTTCCTTGTGTGTGTATGTATATACAAGTTTGATTTGTGTTTTGGTTTTCCATCAATCTCAAGGAAATAAAGTGAGAATTTTATCCTTATCTCTTGTTCCTGTTACTTCCAAAATTTTCATTTCTTACCTTTTACTTCGTTATCGCTTTAAATTTCTATTTTATTTAAGTTAACATTATCGATTTAAAAATCTTTATTTACAACATGGGCGTACTTGTTGGTATCAGAGCTATTCAAACCTAGAAGAGATCGAGAATCTATCTCATTATTCGTTTATCAAACTTGTTTTGTGTCAGTTTACACTGGCACTAAGTTGGTTTAGCCATGGTCACCATAGAAGATGGTCCCGGTAGGTGGTCAGTTAGCATAAGTGTGAATTGAAACATAAATAAGCTTATATAACATTAATAAGATGAATATAGTCTCCAAAATTTTTTCTTAAGGTAAAACTTTGAGGTCCTCTTATCAACAAATTATTAACCCAGAGTCACAAAAACATTCAACTAATCTTAGTGAAATTTCTATTTCTAATTTATATCGTTTTTTACACATGTGGGAAATGCCAGTAGTTCCTTTTGAAGAAATTTATGAAATTGGCACATTCGATTTTAAACAATTATATTATATTAAAACTCATGAACAAAGTATATCTATTGAAAATGATTTTCACCGTATTCATGTACTCAACTCTGATATGGTAAAATCATATAGAAATGCCGGATATAATTATTTACATTATGAGTGTCTCCAAGTTACCACAAAACCATTAACTCGTGGAGGATTAAATCGGTCTATTTTAGTAGCCTTAAGGGATGCTACCATGTATAAATATAATGAACCTCAAATTGCTTTGTTATAATCTAATACTTGTAACTATCCAATGTTTTAAATTGTTATCTCAACTTTGTGGTCGATTTACATGATGCTACAATTCTTAATACTTTAGTTCTAGATATTCATACTAAGAATACCTATGCACATGCAAAGCGCAAAGAATTCCTAGTTACTTATAGGTTAACTTTCAAAGTTTTATCTACCGCCAATATTAAATCATTAATTAAGAGTGTACGCGGTCATACCATATTATTAGAAGAAAATCTTGAAAACGAAGTATCAACACCAAAGTTACTTAGATGGAGTGAAATTGAGAATACCTGGTCAATGAAAAGTTTATCAAGAATATCCTCTTTCAGAAATTAAACCTGATTCTGATGTTGCTCGGATTGTAGAACATCCAGATGGATCAACCACAATACGTTTAAATTTTGGAAAAGAAACGCGTATGGAATTATCTCGATCTTCTTGTTGTAGATCATCAATATCAACCCGACCTTCAATGTTTTCTCCACAATTTGAATCAGCTCGAACTTC
Source organism: Drosera capensis (assembly GCA_001925005.1). Classification (NCBI taxonomy): domain Eukaryota; kingdom Viridiplantae; phylum Streptophyta; class Magnoliopsida; order Caryophyllales; family Droseraceae; genus Drosera; species Drosera capensis. The sequence goes on from LIEC01000129.1 coordinate 6,967, forward strand.
AAGTTGTACAAAAGAAGATAAGCTTAAAGGAGTTAACTTTAACATTCCTATACCCTAACCAATTTATGAAACTAATTCTAGAAAATAGATTTGATGTAGAACAAGTGAAGAGAAGAGGATTTAAGATAGGTTAAGGAAGAATGAGGGATCTAGATGAGAAACGCACAATGATTTTCTTTCATTCAAGCTTTATGGTTTTGAACAATACAAATACCATGGTATTTATAGGGGTTCATCAACTATAATAAACAAAGAAAGATCAACAAAGAAAATAATAAAGCATACAAGCGTGAAAGGAGATGGCACGTCTAAATCTCTAATTGCACGCCTAAATCCTCAAGCATGCGAAATCAAGATCTTCATTTGTTTGTGTTTGGATTATGTGGACTTTCTTAGGCCATAGGCGTGCTTGAAGAAAGGAGATGGCCCGTTATCATCTCGGCTTGAAAAGAACTCGACTCGGGGGAGTTATGCTCAATATACCGCTTCATGAAATCAGCATCATGGTATGAAAATCATCTTCCGAGAGCCAAGTGTTTTCTGACTCAGGTAAGCCCTTCCGTTTGACCAGAAAACGACGATATCCTCCATGTGAAGATGCAATGAATTCATCAGACAATATACTCTCAATTGAAAAAGGATTTGGAGGAAAATGGGGAGCAATAGAAGTGTGATCCCTGCAGAATCATGAATGGATAAAGAAGGAGGCTCGAAGGTGCCTCAGTAAAGTGACAAATCTTTCGCATTAAAAACAAGACTAATACTCATATCATCAGGCAAGTCAAGTAAATAAGTATTAGGCCTAATCTTGTGGAGTATAAGGTAAGGGCTAATAGATCTAGCATTAAGTTTTTTGAATGTGTGTTTAGGATATCGCTCAGGTCGCAAACGAACCATGACATAGTCACTCTCTCTGAACTCTTTTGCTTTTTGATGTATATCATATGCAAGTTTATAGTTCATATTACTCAGTGCAATTTTTCTCTTGATCTCAATATGCAAGTCATGTATACGGTGTGCAAAAGATTCAGCAGGCTCAGAAATGCGAACATCTGGAGGAAGGGGAACAAGATCAATAGGGGTACAAGGAGAATTTTCATGGACAACCATTAAGGGACTCATGCCAGTAGAACGGTTAACCGAATTGTTATAGGGAAGCTCATCATTAGGCAAGACCGAATCCCAAGTACCCTGTTTTTCCCTAACGATACTTCGAAGAAGGTTACCTAGAGTTTGTTTGACTTCCTTAGTTTGTCCATCAGTCTGTGGGTGAAACATAGAGGAAAACTTTGATTTGGTACCACACATTTTCCATAGTGTTTTCCAAAAATAGCAAAAGAAACGCATCTCTACCAGAAATAATAGAAGTAGGTAGACCATGTAATTTGGTTACCTCTTTGAAATATAACTTAGCAACTTGGACAGAATCGCTAGCCTTACTATAAGGGACAAAGTGTGCGATTTTGAAAAATATGTCGACCACAACAAGAATAGAATCGCGACCTCGAGCTGTTTTAGGGAGCCCAAGAACAAAATCCATACTAACATCTCTCCAAGGTTCATGTGGGACAAGTAGAGGAGTATAAAGACCGGTGTTATGCTTTCTTGTTTTAGCTAGTTGACATGTACGACACTGGGACACCGTCCTAGCAACATCTCGTTTGGTACAGGGCCCTATCCTCAACTAAAACAATGGCCTTATCTTTCCCCAAATGACTTGCAAGTCCTGCATGCAATTCCTAGATTAAAAACTTTCTAAATGATATTCGAAGAATGCAAAGACGACTGCTCTTGAAGAGGTTTTTGTCATGAATGATGAAGTCAACAAGATCTCTATGGTTACCGTTCAGGACTTCGTTGTAGGTTGTGCTAAAGTCGGGACAAGAGGGGTACTCAATTTTCTTTCTTTCGGCTCCTATGACGTTGACATGCATACCGTGAAGGACTCCAACTACTAGACTCAGGGCATCAACAACCAAGTTAGCTTTACCAGCTTGGTGCTTAAGGACAAAAGTGTATTCATTTATTAATTCAACCCACCTAGCTTGCCTACCATGAAGATGACTTTGAGATTTTAGAAATCTCTATGTCTCGTGATTAGAATGTAGGACAAACTCTTGAGAAAGAAGGTAATACCTCCAATATCTGAGGGATTGGACAATAACGTAGAACTTTTTGTCATACGTAGAGTAACGTTGTTTCGCATCGTTGAGTTTGTTTTGTTGAAAAAGGCTATTGGATGACCTTCTTGACTCAAAACACCACCTATGTCAACGCCAGAGGTATCACAGATAACTTGAAAAAGTTTGGCGAAATCAGGATGTTTAAGGATAGGTGTTTTGGATAACTTTTTTTTTTTTTTTACTAAAGGCTATAGAAGTAGATAGGGTCTACTTAAACTCTTCTTTGCTAAGGCAATCAGTGATGGGTGATGTGATAGAACTGAATTTCTTGATGAACCTTCTATAGAATGTGGCTAAGCCATGGAAGCTATGAACTTTTGTGATAGTTCATGGTTTAGGTCACTCTGTTATGGCTCGAACCTTTTCAGGGTCCATTGCAATATTGTCAGCAAAAATAATGAATCCCAAAGATAGGACCTGAGGCTGAAAGAGCTTGAAATACTTGTGTTTTCTAAGAGCTTGAAAAACTCGAGCAAGATACTCAATGTTCTCATCTTTTGTCTTCTTGTATATTAAGATATCATCAAAATACACGATAAGAAATTTTTCAATGAGAGGTTGCAAAATGTGAGTCATGGAGCGCATGAAAGTCCAGGGAGCATTGGATAAACCGAAAGGCATTTCAACCACTCATATAGGCCATCTTGTGTTTTAAAAGCGGTTTTTTCATTCGTTTCCTAACCTAATTCTAATCTAATGGTATCCACTCCTTAAATCGATCTTAGAATACCAACAAGATCCAGCTAGCATGTCAGGTATATTTTCAAGCCTAGGAATGAGAAACCTATACTTGATTGTGATTTTGTTTATGACTCTACTATCTATACATATTTCCAAGATCCGTCTTTCTTTGGGGTAAGGAGGGTAGGGACGACATAACTATGTCGGATAAAACCCTTAGTGAGAAGCTCTTTGACTTGCTTATTCAATTCGACACGCTCCTTAGGGTTCATCCAATAGGGTTCAATTCGGCACTTATATAGACCATCTTGTGTTTTAAAAATGATTTTTCATTCGTCTCCGGGCCTAATTCTAATATGATGGTGTCCACTCCTCAAATCGATCTTAGAATACCAACAAGATCTAGCTAGCATGTCAAGCATTTCTTCAAGCCTAGGAATGAGAAACTTATACTTGATTGTGATTTTGTTTATGGCTCTATTGTTTATGCACATTTCCAAGATCCCTCTTTCTTTGGGGTAAGGAGGACAATGACTGCACAAAGATTAAGACTGTGTTGGACAAAACCCTTAGTGAGAAGCTCTTTGACTTGCCTATTCAATTCGGCACAGTCCTTAGGGTTCATCCTATAATGAGGCAAGTTTGGCAACTACGATTTAGAGATGAGGTCAATGACGTGTTGAATGTCTCTCATTGGGGGTAACTCGGCTGATAGTTCATCTGGTATGACAACAGAATAATCCTAAAGAAGAGAGGTGACTTCTTGTGGGACAAAAGAATTAGATAAACTTGACAAGTCTTTAACAACAATGATGAGACAAAATTGACTCTTATTTTCAAGCTTTGAAAAAGCTTCGCGACTGATGAGATAAATGTTTTTCTTACAGGATATGTAGGATTTGGATATTAGGGGTGGTTCAAGAGTTTAGAAGGAGTGTGAGTAATCCTTTTTCCTTTGTAAATAAACACATAAGTGTTATCCTTACCATAGTTGGTCACATTATGATCATAAATCGATGGTCGACCAAGTAAAGTGTGAGCAACATTCATTGGTAAGATATCACAATAGATTCTCTCGTTGTAATCCCCCATTTGAATAGGGACCAGACATTTTTCACTCACTGGAAGAGTGGTCTTGTCAACCCATGCAACTTTAATTAGGGTCAGGTGAGGCTCAATCTTAAGATTTAACTTGGATAGAGCGAACTCAGCAATTACATTCATAGTACTTCCACCATCAATTATCAACATACAAGATCTGTCATTGCTTCTACTTATAGTCTGGAAGATACTTGTTTGTTTTCACTTATCCTTGTCCAATGAAGTAGACGAAAGGTGTCTTAAAACATGGACTTGGTGTTCAGTATGGTCTAGCTCTCCTATGTCATCATCATCACCGGAGTATTCATCTTAATCAACAACCTGATCTTTATACTTAAGTGGCTCGTGATCTTCTTGTTCCAAATGCAAGGCTCTTTGAGGACATCGCGAAGCGATGTGTCCTTTGGCATGACACTCGAAACATTCTACTTGTGATGTGCGTGTTTCAAAAGAAGATCAAGTAGTAGATGAGCTTTGTAACCCACTTGGTCTAGAGACAAGAAGTGCTGAAGAGACAGGGGTTTTGAGAATACCTTTTCTCACAAAGGGCTATGAAGGATACCTATCGGGACGTGACTCATTGTTTTGGATAGTAGAACGACACCAAGAAGAGGGGTAGGTCTTGAAGTACTTCTCTATGTCAAGTGCCTTGTGATAGGCATCCTCTAGAGTGTCAGGAAAGTACACTGAAAGTTCTCGTTTAATATCAAGTTTAAGACCATTAATGAATCTAGTGAGAGTCATAGAAGGATCTTTATTAACATAACATCTTAACATTAATTCCTCAAAAGTGGTGAGATAATCAGTAACACTATAGGAAATAGACTATTTGTGATTCAATATTTGGTATGTTAACTGATTTCTGCAGAACGGTTCTAATGTATGCAATAGGAGTCCTATGTGATCCGCTGTCAGAGCATCCATGACACCTAAATTAAACTAGTTGAAAAACAAATGGATAAAAACCGTCAGTTATGAAGGTAAGCGAGAAATCCAGCACACATGGTGAAACAAGTGGCTTACAAATCAAGAAATGTATAGGTTCAACAAAAAAGGGATAAAGGCTGCAAAGTTTTTTTTTTACAATTAATAAAGGCTGCAAAGTTGGTTCCCATGAAAAGACAATAGAACACTGGAAGCATGAAAATAATGAAACATTTGATACGCGTCAATTATCATGCATGCTCCCAAAACCCTAGTAAAAAATTAACACAACATCCAACGACGCACACAAAGAGAATACGAAAACGTCGACCCCAAAACCTGCATGTAATAATAATCTTCAGTGGTCATCTATAATAACTCAAACGATATGGATATCTATGATCAAACATATAGTTACACTCGATGATGTGTCTAACTTGTGTAATCCTGTGAGCTTATCTCAGGTGACAAATACGAAGACTAGAGTAAATCATATACTTAGCCGACAAACAATATCTTAAGTCGTTTTAGGCCGAAAAGAGACTCTAGACGAGACCGGACATAAAAGAAAGCAACATACATCATGAAAGACTCACAAAAGGTATGAATCATCAGAAGTATGAAAATCACAAAGTGAGAATGTAATAGCCCCGATCAAAAAACTACTCCCACTCCCTCCATCCAAAAAATAAAATAAAAAATGCAGCAATTTTCCTAATGTATCTGTCCCAAAAAATTATAACCTTAACATCATAAAAAGAAAATTTTTGGGTTAAATTTATTCAACTATGTTTATTATTCATTTTATATCACATCATCACACTCCACTATCCTTTTTCTCACACATCTCCCACTCACACTCAAAAGGGTAAAGGGGTCATTTACATCAAATTCAACCCAATTTTTTAATAACCTTGTGTAGTCAATTTGTTTCACTTGATTTAGGACCGAGGGAGTATATTATTCTATGATATTTACTTTCGAATCAATTATATATATTATTTATATTCATTGAGGGAGTATATTTTTTATTGAATAAGATCATGATTTCGATTTTAAGTTGTTTTTTTAAGAACTTTCTTCATCCCAATTTACATGCATCAATCTTGACTTTTTGTATTATTCAGCATATATTTTGATGAGCTTTATGTTTTGTCTTAACGACACGACAAAATTATTTCATTAGCCATCGATTAAAGTACATCAGTGTTTCATGATATTTTTGTGAAAATGATGTTTGACCTTCCTACGACGCGAGTCAAAGTTCGCATCGACGAGTGTGTATGGTCAAACTGTGCTTTCTATTTTTGGACGGAGGGAATAATATATATTGTTATTATATTAGTTATCCGTAAAATGAACTTATTAAGAAAATGACGTTAAAAGATTTAAATTAAAATGATCCTATTATGTTGGTCTTAAATCATTCCTATATAAATACCTAGTTAACATCTCTTAACCCTAAAATCTCCACGTCAGTTTCTCCTCCCTTCAATCAATCTCTTACTGTTCTACATAATGATCTTGTCGTTTTTATAATTTTGGTACATATTCTCATCCTCAAATCAATTCTTTAATCCATAATGATGAAATTAGGGTTTATTTAGGATTGAAAATTCTGATTTGGGGTCGAATAGATGATGGTTATGATGATTAATGTATACATGGTTTAATTTTGGGAGAAAACCTATTATTTGAGGTTCTATTACAACATCAAATTGTGTTGCAATGTTTGAAAATAATCAGAAAATATTTGGTTTGATTCTAGGTCTGGAATTCACATATGATGAAAATTAGGACATCTAGTTTATGAAAAAAATTTACGATTTATCTATCGGGTCTGTGTAGATGAAGTTATAGCCCGAGAAGCGGTGAAACATAAATGTGTCTCGTGTGAAGAACCCTTTTGTCTTAAATGATTAAACTGCTTTTACTCACAAATGATCACATAGTGAGCCTTATGTGGTTAGAGAGATATCTGAGTCTAGTTTATTACAAAATTTGCGAAATCATATTTTGAGCTTTATGTTACTCCCTCTTTCCATAATAAGTGCAACACTTATCTTTTTTGAATGTCCCATAATAATTACAACATTATCCTATTTGAAAAGTTTTTATCAATCAAACACAGTTACAGTACATCCATTATCTTTTCTTACAATTGATACTGTAAACCCCACTATCACCAAAAAGTTATTATTTTTTTTTATCAAATTTCACAAAAAATCAACACATAATATTCCGTTCCGGTCAATTTGTTGCATTTATTATGGGACGGAGGGAGTATAAGTTATGAGTTAATTAGTGACGAAATATCAAACTGTGCCAGTAATGTTAATGACATAAATTCGATGATTAAATGCTAGTAATTCAGGAGGGATCATGATGTAAGTGTTATTCCCTTCGTCCAATAATAAATACAACGGATTGAATTGTACGAAAATTTATGTATTGACTTTTCGAAGAAAGACTTTTTAACCTTTGAAGGGTTATGAGAGAAAGGAGAGAGAAAAAAATGGAAGAAGAAATGATAATGGGATGAGTTGATGTGAAATAAAATAAAAAACAAGGGTGTTTTGATATATTTGAAGAACAAAATTTCCAAATAAGGAAAATGTAATTTTTGGGGGATATCCAAAAAAAAGTGTTGTATTTTTTATGGGACAGAAGAAGTATATGTTGAGAAAGATATACAAGTCTAGTTACTAATTATTAAAAGAAATCTCATTCTTGACTTTCCTGTAAAATGTTTTGATTGTTTTATTGAGAAGCTGTCAAGCTGTCCTTGTTGATTTGTAAAGGTGTTTTAGTGATTTTTGTTTTGACATTCTTGATTTTAGGTGATCGTAAATCCGTTCTTCGTGAATCTTTGTTAAGATTTTGCAAGGTTACATGTGAGAGTCTTTGAAAACCCGTTTGGTGACCTTCCTTCGTTCAATTATATTTTTTATAAGTTCATTTTTTATTTACGGACAACTAATATCATATATTACTAAAAATAACAACTTTGAAAGGAAATCATGATCTTATTCAATCAAAATATAATTCCAATGAATATAAATATAAAACAGTTATGCATATTATTGATTCGAAAGAAAATATCATAGACTAATATAGCTTTTTGGGTCGGGGGTGTTACATTTGGTTTAATTCGATTGAGCACCTTCTGAAACTAGTGTCAGTTGCCAACTTAGATGTTCATTAATTTGTACACTTTATCTTCTAATATGTACACTTGATAGCTTCAACAGCATATATTGATGCATTGTTCTTTGCTGGATTTCGTGCTTTTTCCCTCTGTTCCTCTTGCTATGCTTGAGTTGCTTTGTCCATATATATGTGATCATTTTCTGCTAGGTGCATGCGATGTCTCTGTTCCTGTTGTATTCCTTAGTATTTGCTGGCAAAATCATTTCATTGGCTGTGGTTCTCTTATCAATGACCATTAGTTTTGTGACCTTTGATAGCACTAAACTGATAATGACCACCTTTGCATATCATTCTCATTTCTCATCATGTTGCACATACTGGGCTCGACAAGGATGAGGAACGTTCTATGTATGTAACGTGCTCAAGTTGATATTGCAGAAATTCCTGAAGCAAACAACAATGTGAGGAAGGCCAAGGAGAGTGTTGAGGTGGACAATGGGTTAATGACGATCAAGATCCTCACCTACAATGTATGGTTTCGTGAAGACTTGGAGATGTATATGCGAATGCAGGCAATTGGTGACCTAATTCAGTTGCATTCTCCAGATGTTATTTGCATGCAGGTTGGTCTCATATCATCTTAGCACTGGCTGTATGCTTAACTGAAGAACTGCTTGTTTGGCCACTAACTCGCAAATCCTGTACACAGGAAGTTACTGCTGATATATACAACATATTTCAATGTTCTAGCTGGTGGAAGAAGTATCAATGCTCGATTCTACCTGGAGAATTCATAGGAGGTTACTTTTGCATGCAGGTTTGTTGCCATCAGCATTGCCTATGATTAAAAGTATGCATAGGTAGAGTAGGGCCACATTTATGCTGCTCTATTTTGTACGATCAAAAGCCTCGTATATTGAATTATCAGATGCTCAGAAAGGCTTCATCTTTTTCTAGGCTCAAATTCTAAATCCATGCAAGTCGAACTTGTTGATTTCTGTCTTTCTAATTCTTAATTTGAATTTTTCATAAAGGCTGGTGAGTTGCAACATCTATGTGTTTTTAGTGTGGTAACAAAGTTTCATCGTTATCATATTGCTCCTGTTTTTTTTACCTTGATATATTCTAAAGTCCATTTAA
>LIEC01000130.1:0-27176 GCA_001925005.1 Drosera capensis
GTTGTGAAAAGGATTGGAAATCAAAGCTCAAAGACATTTAGATGAAAATATATTTCACAAATTATTAATGTAAATCAAATAATTCAAAAATAATAATATCAAATCATGGAGTTTTTGGTGTTATCAATATTTTAATATTATAATCCTTAAATTGAATAAAAAATAAATGCGGTCATAAGGGTTCATCACCTCTTCTAAATCTAAGCACTGATCTCTCCAACTCCTAATATAATTTTAAAATAAAAAATGAACTCCTTATATTTTTCATAACTGATAATATATAGTATATAATTAATATGTTTGGTATCGTTGCCACTTTTACTTAACTACTATGAGTTACACCGTATATAATACTACTAAACATAATATTGTAGTTTGTTTGATGTTGTGATACTTATACAAAACCCCGCCTTGGGATATTCACCATATGTTAAATCTTGCTCACCTTTGTGGACTTTGGATGCAGCCTTCCGGGACGCAGCCTTCGTGGACGCAGCCTTTCTGGACAATAACACTACACCTTCTCAAATCTGTATATAAAGAGATGATTACTCCAAGGATATAATTCATTCAACAAATTTGTACAAAACACATCAATACATCTCAAAAATTATCATGGTATCAGAGCAACGGTAACCAGATCCGTCGATCTTCGTCCAGATCTCGAGGCCGAACTTCAAGCCCTTGAAGAAAATAACACATGGACTCTTACACAATTGCCACCACACAAACGGGCTATCAGCTACAAATGGGTCTACAAAATCAAGTATCGGGCTGACGGGAGCATTGAACGATACAAGGCACGACTAGTAGCTAAAGGCTTTCTCCAGCAAGAGGGCATTGATTATCAGGAGACTTTCCAACCCGTCGCCAAGCTTATCTCCGTGCGGTGCCTACTTGCCCTCGCCGTCACCAAGAGCTGGGCCCTCCACCAGATGGACGTTAACAATGTTTTTTTGCTGGGTGATCTCGACAAGAAGGTTTATATGCATTTGCCCGCGAGCTACGTTCACCAGGGGCGGAAACATGCCCAGTCGGTCTGCCGACTAAATAAATCCATCTATGGTCTCAAGAAAGCATCACGTAATTGGTATGCAAAGTTTTCTGGTGCTCTCCAGTCTTTTGGGTTTCGTCACTCGACTAGTGATCATTCCTTATTCGTTATTACATCGGGTTTACACATTACCTTGGTAATGATATATGTTGATGACATGATCATTACGGGTAGTGACCCGATACATATTGAGAAGGTCAAGGCCTTTATTCGCTCCAAATTTTCGATTAAAGATCTGAGTCAGCTGAAATATTTGTTGGGGATCGAAGTTGCACGCTCGCATACAGGTATTTTCTTGTCTCAGCGGAAGTACACTCTGGACATTTTTAAGGAGGCCGGCTACCTTGGGGCCAAGCCAGGTGGACGTACGGGATGTTGCCAAGGGACGTATGTGCGAAACATCGCATTTGCACACGCCGCATGTGCATGTTGGCATCGGCATGAGGGATTCCAATTTGTCCAAAAATCCTTTCAGGCGAGTATAGTAACCCGTAATGGTCAAATCAGCCTGGGAGAATTCGGCGATCGATCTCTTGATGTGAAAAATTTACACCGAATTACTCGGTGCCTACCGCTCCTTCAAGTCATTCCAGACTTCCTTGGCAGAATTGAAATAAAGCACGTTGTTGGTCAATTCCTTGGAAACGGAATTCCAGATCCAAGATAGTACCATGGTATTGCATCTGTCCCAGCGTGAATATTGGAACGAAGACTGGTCGGGTTTGATGATGGACCCGGTGATGAACTCAAGTTTGTTCTTGAATGAGAGCGCGGTGAGCATGCCCCGATTCCATGCCTGATAATTGGTCTCGGTGAGCGGTTGTGCAATCAAGACGATGCCTGGATTATCGGAGTAATGGAGGAATAGCGGAGAAGAGACATCGACGGTCCCTAAGTTAGCCTCGGACATAGTTTAAGGACACGATAGTCGACCCAATGAGTGAAGGCCGAACACGGAAGGCTGTTGGGCTGCAGCAGATAAAAGAAGAGTGGGCCTTGTGCTGTGAACTTCCAATGGTGAGATGGTCTGCTGAAGTGTTGGCGTCGACAGCAGGATTTGTTTGGTGGTTTGGTGAACTGCTTAGGGTTTGGGCCACAAAGTGTTTGGGCCACAAATTCCAGTCACAAAGTGTTTGGGCCAAGTTAGTACCATCTCAACTTCGGCCCAAATTGATACTAGCGAAACAGTTAGTTCCATCTCAACTTCAGCCCAAAGTGAAACAATTCCCTGTTTCTTGGTGCGTCAGGAGATAGGACTCTCTTCCAAAAATATGCAATAGCGTGTAACTCACCGACGGGTAGTAGGTCAGGACGTCCAATCAGAATCGCAGTAGGCACTAAATTGAAATCCAGTGCAAGTACGTAAAAAATACCTTTCCCAGGCGCAGACTTGAGGTATCGGAGGATCCGGAGTCCAACATACATATGCGGCTGGTGAGGTGAGTGCATGAACTGACTGAGAGTATTAACTGCAAAGATTATCTCAGGTCGAGTAATAGTCATATAGATCAGGCGCCCAACCAGGTGTCGATATATACCAGGGTCCTTGAGTGACGGGCTATCAGTCGATTTTCCTATGGAGCAAAACCTGAAGTTAAATGCGACTGATGGCCAGTCACTCAAGGACCCTGGTATATATCGACGCCTGGTTGAGCGCATGATCTATCTGATTATTACTCGACCTGAGATAACCTTTGTAGTTAACACTCTCAGTCAGTTCATGCACTCACCTCACTAGCCGCATATGGATGCCGCACTCCGGATCTTCCGATACCTCAAGTCTGACCCTGGGAAAGGTATTTTTTTACGTGATGGCACTGCACTTCAACTTAGTGCCTACTGCGATTCTCATTGGACGTCCTGTCCCACTACCCGTCGGTCAGTTACATGTTATTGTACTTTTTTGGGAGACAGTCCTATCTCCTGACACATCAAGAAACAGAGAACTATTTCACGCTCTTCTGCTGAGGCCGAGTACCGAGCCATGGCCGTGGCTACCTGTGAATTTTTTTGGCTACGGGCTCTATTAGCTGACATGGGCATTGCCCATCCACAACCCATGCTCTTTCACTGCGACAATCAATCTGCCATCCACATTGCTGTCAATCCTATGTTTCACGAGTGTATCAAACACATTGAGATTGACTGTCACCTTGTTCGCGAATGGGTCCAAGCTGGTGACATTCAGACCCGACATATTCGAACCATTGATCAACGGGCTGATATTTTCACCAAAACTTTGGGTCGGGCTCAATTTCTTTTTCTATTTGACAAGTTGAGCGTTTTTTATTTACACCGCCCAACTTAAGGGGGGTGTATTAAATATTGCTCACCTTTTTGGACTTTGGACGCAGTCTTCGTGGACGCAGCCTTTCTGGACAGCAGCTGTACACCTCCTCAAACCTGTATATAAAGAGATGATTACTCCAAGGATATAATTCATTCAACGAACTTGTACAAAACACATCAATACAACTCAAAAATTATCACCATATGCCATGATCCAATCCATAGTAACAATAAAATTAAGGTTGGAAAATTTTGAAATCCAATCCATGAGTAAAGTTAAAAAAAAGTCATGCCTATTAGTTGTGGTACTATAACGTGGTCCTTCTGTATTGCAACAAATCCACACTCGTGGTATCATGAAAAACAAATTCACTTCAACGATAATCCAACTAATTTTCATGCTCAATATCATTGTAACAATCAGGATTGATCTCATTTATCACAACAATCATGCAAACTGATCTAATAATATTGCATTTGTTCGACACATTGAGAGTTTCATAGAAAAATGTATAGAGTCGCTAATCACAAATATACGCTACAATGTGTGAAGTGGGGTGCGCTCCTGTAGTCCAGTTAAATAATTTCTTTGTTTTATTAATATTATAACGGTTTGATCCGACACGATTATTTATATGTGTGTTGAATTAATAAAAAATATTAATTTTGTTTTTATGAGTATCAGATAAAAGAATGAGAAAAAAATGATGATGAATAAATTGATATGATATAAAATAAAAATAATTCGATATTTTTATATAAAAAAATTAATAAATAAAAAAATTATAATTTAAATAAAACAGATGGAATTACCACGTAGGAGATGAAGTAAACCATGGACGGGTCTAGCGGCTGGGATGTGAGTTTGCCAGATTACTTTCGGGATTCGTAATTGTATCATTTCCTCTGCTTGATGGCATTCTTCCTTGTCGTTTGTCAATCGTCATTGGGATACGCCAGTGACCACCTTCAATATATATTTCGACCATTTAATAGATCTATAACCTGAATATTATGCATTCCAACTTCCAAGAGTCCAGTTTCGAGCAGTCTACCCCTTGAGGTGTTGAGCAAATCATAGTTTATAAATGAAATCAGAGTCTATACCTATCGTCTCTGTAATATTTTCCCAATTATCAAAAAGCATCACATCACTCGAGCTGATTCGAACATTCTACCACCATGTTGTTTAAGATTCATATCCTCACAGAGAGAACAACGTCTTCTATCATATCCATATCAATTTTTTGTACAATGTCTTTTGGAGCTTATTGTTTATTGCCAGCACAAAATACTGGGATGCTACCTGTTTATGTAATGGTATTGGATATAGTGTAAAATCAAAAAAAAAAAAAATTAAAAATTATTTTTGTTTAAAGATGCCTATTTTATCCAACAACAACCAAATTCATTAAGACTTCATAAAGCCATAACTCTCCATGGATAATGCTTCTTAATCTCACATTTAAATTTTTTGGCTTATAAGCTCATCAATAGATAAGACCACTCATTATTTTCTTTATTTAATAAACCACTTAATTATTTACTTAAAAAAACATCCAAATTAACTTCACATACATCATATAACAGTGACCGCACAGCATCTCAATTTCCATCGTTCTCGAAATCATCAATAAGTTCCGTCACTTTCAACATTTATAAAATTCAAAACTTATAATCAATTATATTTTAACAACATAATTGCATCTATCAGAATGATTTTACAAACAAATTTGTATTTCCATACTAATTCTAATTTTTGAAATATGATATTTTTTATGACATTTTGTATAAAAAAATGTACGAAAATAAAGAATGTATGGTGATCAACTGATTCCATGTGATACTTATAGAGACGGTGGGTTCCAGATCTACACCATATGTTGTCATCCCGTCGTAGTTTTCCAGATTTGAGCGTGCGACGAGCTGGTTACATCGGTCAAATATATTCAAGAACTTTTTTTTTTTATTACCTCCGCCCAATAAAGCTTATAATACTTTGATTTGGGGATAATCGAGGTAGACTTAAACCAATGTTGTAAAAAGATAAATATTATTTTACGTAAATTTATTGTGAAATATTAATTGTATTTTAATCTGGCACGTATGTCGATGCAAAGTTTGACACGTGTGCAACGACGATTACACGTAATTATGTATTTCGACCTAATACATATCATAGAACGATCAGATGTGATGCGATATAAAAACGATATTTATATTCATACGTATAAAGAAAAACAAAATACATTAGTGTTGCGAGAGTCATTGGACGGAGAGAGTATAAATTATGTACTTTTATACAATGTTATTTGCGGGACAATCGAACATTGTTGGTTATAAGAACAAAGCTCATCAAACACATTAAATAATGACTTTTTTTAATATTATATTTTTATGGGACGGAGGGCCCGGAGGGAGGATTATTATTGCTAAAAATATCATTTCTATGCTAGAATATATTTACTCCCTCCGTCCCGTATTATAAATCATATTTTTTCTATTCGAATCGTTCTAAATTATAATCAACGTATCATATTTAGTAATATTTTCACATAAAAAACATCAAAACAAATCATCATCTGCTACGGTACACCCAATTGCATCTCATTGTCACTAAAAAATAATGTTTCTTCATCAAAATTACACAAATTCAATACACATATAAATCAGTATGTCGAGTCAAACTGATCATTATATTTTGGGACGAAGATAATATCTATATTTGTATACAATAATGAAGAGAAACTAAGAAAAGGCTACTGTCACCTTTAAAAAAAAAAAGGCTGCGCTAATGTCGGCACTAATTTGAGTCAAATTATCTCCCGGTCGATTAAGGTTCTAATCTAACCAATGCTGATCTCGTGTCACCGAATGCACATACGATAGACAGCCAAACTTCGGTTTTAATGTTATCAAATCAATTGAGGTACATGTTACAACAATAACCACCTCTAGACCCATAGAGCATGATGACAGACTTCGAGCTACAAGGAAAACCAGGCAGGAAAAATATATCAATATGAGACACAAAGAGAAGAAATTAAAGAACAAACTCACTAATTAAGTAGTAGCAGATAAACAAAGTCAATTGCCTTAAAAGTTATCAAATGTACCTAAACAATTTACACTGAAGGGCAGGTGACATTCGCTTATTAAAATAGAAGCACCACTTATTCGCAACAAACCCTTCACGATCATCAACAAATACACGACAACCACCTATGCCTAGTCCTATAACTAGATAAATACGAAACCTCATCGTCCGTCAGCATAGAGCCGTTTGTACAAATATACAAGCTAAACATGACTCGGATGCTCAAATCCGCTTACGAATCACGGTAAACATGTTGAGGAGTCCACTTCAGACTGAGAGTGAGCTTTCCTGACTTGGCCTCGTCGAGAGGGATAGTGTCCTTGTACTCCCCTTCTAATATAACCCTCGTCAACGTTAGGATGCATCTTCCCATGTAGTCCTACAAGATCAAAAAAGATTAGTATTTGCAAGACTCGTCATATATGTGAAGGAATCAATTCAAACACGCTCAGCATGCTATCCATTCAGACACGACGTTAGCCAACAACTCAGCTTCGACCACAAGCACCTTTCCAAATGTATCATGATCCCAGAGTTCCAAAATCAGCATATCATGAAGTCCGTCCTCCACAAGGAAGTCGAAAGTTTGGTTCCAAACTGGATCTAAGCTTTCGTTGACAACCTGAAAACATCAAACAGCAACACCAAGTTAAAATTTTTTAATGTGCCTCACGATGACTGTGATTGGAAACACAGGAAAATACTACGACGACCCAAGTTTCCCCTCATGGACAGGGTCTGGAAACAAGGAAAAAAACAAGAGCTGAAAATGAAGAAGAAAAAAAAAAGCAACAATATTGCTTTTTTTATTGCAGTCACTCACCCTTGTTTTGTTCCTCGATTGAGATTTCTTCATCCTGAGTACGACGTATGGGTCTGCTTTTCCCATCAGATCAGCTGGTGGTAAATCTTCGGCAGAAATGATGGTAACAGATAGCACTCCTCTAACAATGACTTCCTTTTTCTTGTTTACGCTATGATTAGAATCCATCCCGTTAACCCCAGATTTGAGAACCTTCTCAAGTGAAGTCATCGAAAACGTAGGAGCAAAAGGATTTGTGAACCCATTCTCCCCACCAAAAGGACAATAGAGAAGTTCTAGATGTACCTACAAAAAATGGAAAAGGAAAAAACAGATATGCAGCTTGCTTAAAAGAGGTATTTCTTGAAAATATATTGTGAATGAGATGCGATGATATATAGCTTCAACAACTTGAGCGTCAACCTTCGAGAGATCAACAGAGTCATCCTCACCTGTCCCCTGTTTTTGGTATCTCTTTGTATCTCCAAATCTTTAACTAGCTTCAACCATACATCCTTGACTTTACCAGGCTCGAGATCTTTCAAATGAACTTGGGCACAACCAATGAGTTCTGATGCTTGAAGCCCCTCGTCATCATAAATTTTGACAACCAAGTTTTGAGTGGATTTGTCTTCAACTATAAATTCGAAGTGCTCATTCCAAATTGGATTCAAGTCATTGTTCTGCAGTAAAAGAAAACAAGAAAAGGAAAATAAGAAATAATCGAGCAAGCTACATCCAAACCTATTATTCTGCAATCGAAGTTCTGATAGACAATTCATAAGAAAGAAAGCAGAGAGCTTTACTTACAATGACTTTACTAGTTTTCATCCTATCACGTAAAGGTCGCACATATAACTTAGCATAAGGATCTGATTTTCCAATAAGGTCTTTGTTTGTAAGTTCCTTGGCTTGCACAAGCTTCACCTCCAATGTTCCAACAGGCTTCAACTCTAGATCGCTGAGCAATTATAAGGAGATTAGACCAAATTTCAGACTAGCATACTACAAAATCGCAAACATCAGACAAATCTACAGAGAAATCAACTGCATAATATAAGGCTCCACAACCAGATAGTAACAGCATATGGTAAACTTAATACAGCATTGGCATGCAAGGCAAATCAGACGAAGCTCTAATACATTATCACAGAAAGCAGTGAACACGCACAATCATGGCACGTGCCATGATGCGCGAGCATACCTGTAATCCCCAAGTAA
Source organism: Drosera capensis (assembly GCA_001925005.1). NCBI lineage: Eukaryota > Viridiplantae > Streptophyta > Magnoliopsida > Caryophyllales > Droseraceae > Drosera > Drosera capensis. The sequence continues at coordinate 8,464 of LIEC01000130.1, forward strand.
AATGGGGATGATTTTACGAACTGGCCAAGTTATAGAATCCTCGATAGCATCTCTTATGGTTCCCTGCACAAGCGAGAACAAATAGATTGGTGTATGAATGACAAATTGGGTGCTTAGTAACTTCAACACAGGAATATGCACCTAGCTCCACAAATATATAAATAGAAGAGGAGAAATCGAAGGGATTTAGAAAACAACAGCCAACAGAACATAAATATAAGGCACACAAAATCGTTATCAAGTCTTGCGAACTTGTAGACAAACGGGGTTACATTCAAACTGATACCAACGTTGCAGTGTGAAAATAGAGTTGATAAAAATATTACTCATGGGACAAAAAAAATGGTAGAATGATGTGGAACAGCGATTGGAACCAAAGTCGGTTAAGGCATGAAAAATCAGACAAAGGATTAATAAAACAGAATATTTCTAAAAACAGGTATTCCCATCCATCATCTATCTATGTACTTTTCAGAGAAAAAATCATTTTGATCTAGTAAAAGACTGCAAAGAATGAAAACTTGGTCAACGAACCTCAATGGCATCAGACACCCCGGGAATTGCAGAAATGTCGCCTCCAACGACTTTTAGAGTAAAATCCAACTTTTTCTGCATCACAAAATATACAACGTGGAATTATGGAAATCAGAGACTTAATCCAAAAAAATCATGAGAAAGCATTCACTTTCTCACATTGTTCAAGAAAAATTGGCCTTCCTCCATTTGAAAATTGCACAAGCCTTCTAAATCTTTTTAAGGTTCGGATAAGAATGGACATGATCAAGGGTTTTGTGATCCAAAACAATCACCCGGACAAATAATAGACCACATATAGGGTGTATCGGCGATTAGTTGGCCTAAAGAGAAGACTACCGAGCCGATAATAGGCTGACTAATATGATGTGGTCAATTTCAGGAACCTAGATAATGACTTTCAAACTTAATGGTGAGGAGTCCCTTGGTTACCTTCTGTCTGAGGGAGAAGCTGATAGCTCCAAATCCAGGAAACTCTTCAACTAGAGGTTTAAAGATCAACCTGAAAACACCAGTAAATCCAATATCCTTTACCTACATAAGAATAAGAGTAAAACATCACTAGTGCTAATTATAGAAGAAAAAATACCCATAGAAAAAGGGAATAAAAGCATTGTCAAAAGAAAAAAAAAAGAAGAAGAAAAAAAGCCCGGCTCTTGTGACATGCGTGCTCTTTTGAGGATCAGATAAAGAGAAAGACATCCCAATCATTTAAAAAGAAAAAAAAATGCGTTGGCCATACAAACATATCAGAGCCACTATCAACTACACACAAGCAATGGATGATTATTTGCATTCACAATCAGATTAAGGGCCTGGAGAAATATATGTACTCATATGTGCATGTATGCATTGATTGAAAACCCGGCCAAGAGCTCAATCATGAAGACAAGGGAGACAACAGAATCCCAATTGAGCACTACCTGTACAGGTAATGCCACTCCCAGTCTAGTCTTGATATCAAGAATAATGCTTGGGTTGCCATCCCACTGCAGTTCAAACTCCATTGTAATGCCATCTTTACCACCATCTTCAATGATGGAAAATCCTGCAAAACAGAAGATTGGCAATTTCAGTATTTTCACGCAAAGGACTTGTCTAATAGAATATCAAAACAAAAAACGGAATCTTTCAAAGTCGCTGCAAGAGTCTAGAATAGATAACAGTCTACGCGAATGGATAGCCCGGAATGAGTCTTCCATGGATGACAGTTTCCAGGTGACTTTTTCTTCGATAAAAATGATGAGCTAAAACTACAGTTTAGCCAGTCCTAAATGACAGTCATGAAAAATCATACCTTCAAACCTAAAATTAGACACCATGGCTCGATGAAAACTCAGAGATGACAAACCTGTAAACTGAGGAGCAACAGTACCAAGAGTGAGCTTCGAGAACTTCAATGAGGATAGCACTATCGGCCTATATTGCTCCAAAACCGGCTCCACAGATGCCTTTATCAGCTCCGATGCTGCCTATAGTCCCTCCAAACCATCCAAAGTCAATAAACTAATCACATTAACCACACATTCACATATAGGCAAAATCCACAAAACTCACTCACCTCGTTCACATACGGCCAGATCTTTGTCATTTGAAGGTTCAGCCAAGTCACCTATACAAAAGCCACCCAAGGCACCATTTCAAGCCCACATGGAACAAAAAAGAAGCAAAACCATTATAATAAAACGAACAAACTATATTCCTGAACCTTGGACCGTTTCTTATTTCGCATTATGTTATCTCTCAATGCTTTTTTCCTCTCTCTTCCACCAATTCTTCCCTGCCTTCTCTTTCATTATGAACCAAATTGAGCAGTTCCTGTAGTCCTCTTCAGTCAATGAGTGACCATCAATGACAACGGAGCGAGTGCTGATTATAAATTTATTATTGGATCAAACAAATCTTTTTAGTGTATCTATTCGCAGTCCTAACATTTCGCAAATAACACTATATACTTCTGAAGTGATTGCGCATTTTCAAAGTGGGCTTTGAAAGTATGCTATTAGTTTTTTTTTTTAAACTTCATTAAAGAATGCGTTATCAATATAACACTTAGATGAGAAATTTCCGTACTGCGAAAAACTGTCTCCGTCTATTTTCAGTACGTTGCTTCGGGTGTCAACTTCAATCGACTCATTTGACCATAAGTTGACATGATTCGTCTCCAAGATATATAAAGTTGTAACGCAAGACTACTAACAGTAACAAACATAACATTTTCTTATCGTTTTTGACAGGGTCGGTTCCACCGACACCCAAAGAATATCACATCACAACACCACGAAACTCATCCACGGCACCGTTACCTTCTGTTGCTGCGAAAACACGACCCAAGACGGATAGTACTGAGGCGGAAGCAGCTTTCTCGAATCCTCCACTGTCATCCTCGCAAACGCCGCCACTGTCTCCGCCTACAACCACATCATCACAATCACAATTACAGATCTCACAAAACAATCATAAAATCAAAATCACATACGAGTCGAGTTCTGGAGTTGGATCTTTTGTTCTCGGATCTGACGAAGAGGACGACGGCTCCGATCCCGAACGCGATCCCGAGCACTAGCCCCACCCAAAACGACATCGTTTCTGTTGAATCTAATCACTCAGATTCTGATTCTGATTCGGTCGCCACCGATGTTGTTGTTGTTAATCGAGTCCGGACAAAGCAGAGATTCGTCAAACAGAGTGGAGATTGTAGAAAATCGGAGGAGTAGAAAATCGTGGGATCGAGAATCGAGGAGGTGTGTAACAGTTGTTTTTGGAGGTGTGGATATGTGTTTTCAGTGGTTTCGTTTTATTTTATTTTATTTTTTCGATGAATGAATGCAGGGATCTTTTTCTCTTTTTTCTAATCTCTACTGTGTTGTTGCTCCGTTTCGTTCGGTTTCTTGCTGTGATGTGTGTTGAAACGCCATTTGCGAAACGTACGGGTTGTTTTCGATTTATATGACATACTAGTATCTCTTTTACATAATTATTATAACGATTTTTTTTAATATTTTATTCAAAATATAATTTAAAAAATTTTATTATTCATTTTAATGATATATTATTTTTTTATTTAATCGATTATCAAAAGAGTTGTGACTCTCATCATTGTTTTCGAGGGACTCCCAACAATAATCATGAGCCGAGATGAAAGTGAAATTAATATAATGGATTCAAAAGCATAAACCTCTCTTAGAAAAATCAAAACATATATAATTTAAATTTTTATTGTATCAAAATTATAATACTGATGTTTATTATCATTAATATTTCACGATATTTTCTCAAAAAAACAACGTTTGATCGTCCCATAACACCAATCAAATCTTTTATCGTCATACGTGTCCGAGCAAAATAGTGCGATCTTTCTGAAACGAATAAAATATTAAATATGATTATCTCACATAAATCATATTCTTTTCGTCTCAAGAGAATTACATCATTTATAAATATCAAAATATTCATATTTTTTATTATTTATATCACATCAATTCATTTCATTTTTTTTCTTCTTTTTTCTTTTTTCTCATTGCCTTCACTCACACAAATCAAAGGATAAAATAATTTTTGCAATAAAAAATAACACACACATAAATTATCATATCAAGTCAATCAATTGTAATTTTTTTGAGATGGAGGTAGTAATGTTTTCAGAAATAGCATATTTTTGTGTAACATCCCGAATTTCCTGAATTTTTCATAGGAATATAGGTGGCATTATTGCCGTTGGGACAACGTCTCAGTTAGGCAAAATTTATATATTCTGACTTATTTATAAAAATTAAAATAAGTTCACTTATACATAATTACTTTAGAAACTTTTTAATGCACTGAATCATAATTTAAATATCACATTCGCTGCGAAATTTACATCTCTTTTTAAGATTAGAATACGTTTCAAACGTAAGTTACATGTAACATCAAACTTTAGGTCATACTTCTCCACCAAGAGAAGAGAAAAGACGTAGAAAAATAGTTGTTGTGAGATATAGGAGCTCAATAACGTGTCGATCCTTTTATTAGGGGTTACACGTGAGAAAAAGGTAAGAAAAATAAATGATCACTTCGATCCTTTGTTTCAGCACTCCGGAACCATCATACCAATTCGATATTCAAAATTATCATCACAAGCATATCAGTGGTTCATCTTAATCATATAAACACATTTAACATCACGTAATAACGCTCAAAATCAAACGTTAATCGATACTCCAGATATCATCAACGCCATTTATTATCGTCATATCATTTATGGTTTGACAGTCAAGAGCTCTATATCAAATAATGTGAGACAATGACACTATGACACGACATCTTCCCAGTTCAAGTTTCATGCACTACTACACTCAACAATTCACTAAAGACTTTGTTATACTTATCATCATATCCATCACACAGAGACAAACAATAAACACCCTTAATGTTATAATTATACATTTGGTGAGATGATTTCAATTTCATAAGTAAGCTCTCTTCAACCTTAACAAAAGGGATATCCATGAAAGTTGATCAGCTAAACAAGAATCGAGGGTCTCCTACAATGAGATATCCTCATATCAAAACGACCTTACAAAGTCGATGAAAGAATGTCACTACTAAGTCATCATATAACACATATGAGAAACACAATACTTTTTGTGTTTTATACCAGGACTTAAAACACAAAATCCATTATGTTACAATACACCACTATCTTCTCTTAAAAGTGTTACAATAAATTCCATTGTCACTCAAAACAAATTATTTCTTCTTCAAAATCCATATAAATTCAGAGCTCGCATAAATTCCTTTACCGGATCAACTTGTTATAATTAATTTGGATCAAAGAAAATATCTTATTTCTTTCTCTATCCATTACTATTCACTCACTCACCATACAAACAAGGTCATATTGGTAAAAGTCACAGACACAACGGCAATTCATTTCTTAATAATAATGTCAAATCAACACATCGTAATTTATCTGGGATGAAGTGAATAATCTTGATACCTATAATGTAGTGTACCGTAACATTCCATTCGAGTTAAGTTACCTTACAGCAACTCCACCCATAAAATATCATTTGGGTTGTTGTATATTTTTGATGCAATGTTTTAACAACTCATTCAATTTTGATCAACTATTGAATAAACTATTTGATATGATGGAGACATATGACAATGACATTTTTAGTTGTCAAATTTGACAAATAAAATAATATTGTCATTTTTTGGCAACCCAAATGACAATAGGATGTAAATGTATTTTGCTATTTGGATTGTCGAATATTTTTTTCATCCTAACATAAATACAACGATTTGACTTGAAATTTATGGAGGCAAAATATGTGTTAACAAAAATCAAAGTGTTACAATTTTGGTATAATTTTTCAATAGGGAGTCAGTACTTTCACATCTTAATACTAGTTACGATCCAACGATCCTACACACCTCTTCTAGTAGTTATATAAAAGTAATAAAATTGGAAAATAAAGACTCGTAATATTAGCTTTAAAATTTGAAATGGTACAAATATAAATTATTTCAATGCAAATGACATTGATTTGAAATGTCGCAAGTTGCCTCAAAGCTTTTGTAACTGTGGAAAAGGTTATGCCCTCATACTTGGTACTTTCCCCGTCTGTTGCCTTCTTCAACTTACCGATTAATGATTTTATGTTTATTTAACAAATTATGTGAGAGTATGTTGATATGCCTAACAAAAACATACAAAAGAATATTTTATTATCTCATCACTTAGATATTGCTAACTAGAAAAATCGTACTATATATAATCATCGTCAAACGAGTGGTTGAATACCATGAATGGCGAACTAGAACCAACAAATGTCTAGTTTTAATTGTAACAAGCGTCATGTTTATTTTTGAGACATATCACGTTCATGGCATGGGGGAGGAAAGTCGGAACATGGGTCAAAGGCATTTTTTGGTGGGCCTACAGTAATGGGGTCCTGATCAGTTACCAACTTTTCTTTCCTCTAATCGACGACGATTGCGGATACAACTCCTGGTTGATGTTCGCAATTGCCAAAATGAAAATGTGCATAAAACGTTTTCGTTTGTCCGAATAATAAAAATCTCGATTCTATCTAAATTTCCGTGACACAACAAAAACTGTTTGTAAGACGAAATCCAATAGAAAGTTTTCGTACTCATGGACATGAATTAAGATAACTGGTGAATAGCTGATGCATCAGGTTTCTGTCACACAGATGAGCATAGTTAGGTAAGAGCGGAAATTACCTGGAAATTGTTTTTTTTTTTTTTTTCTAAATTACGGATGGAATCTTTTTATTTTAGGAATCAATTTACTTTTTGGAAAAAAAAATCCATGATTTGTCCTTATTCACCCACTTTCTTTCCTTTGTCACGGCTCAGTCAACTCGTGCGGTTTCCTTTTTCTCTTCAATTACGCAAAGAAATAGATTATTGATTTAATTACATAAGACAATCAATCACCCCCAAATATTATCCTCCACCCACACATCATCATACGCCATGGCCACCCTTCTCCGCCGCCACCATGGTCAAGAAAGGTCATCGGATTCGATCCATGAGTTTCAAGATTACGGTTTGGGGAAAATTGCTCCGACCAATTCGAACGAAAAACATTTAGGGTTTGGAATGATGATGATAATTTGAAATAAATTGAAATAATTTATTTTTATTTTCTGTGAAAATAAATGAGACCATAATTTGAATTTGTGAATTAATTGATAATAAAAATAAATCATCATGATTTATTGAAATTAATAAAGTTAAAAGCAACTCATTGTAATCCTCCCTAGTTAAAAACACATGTAATATTAAAATTAGTTTGTTTTATAAACATTTTAATAATAATAATATATTTTTAAAATTAATTACATGTATCATATAATTCAAGTAGTGACATTTTTTTTTATCGTTTTTTCCCTATATTTCACTATGGAGATGAGTAAGCCGTGTTTCCCCCTGCTTCAAGAATTAGTACAAAAGCGAATGTACATGTTACAGGGCCGCGAATTTCAAAATCTTGTTCAATGGAAAGCAACCTTACACTTGATATTTGTGTGCAAAATGTGTTCCAAACACAAAATCTAGACAAGTACATGATGGCGTATAGAATCGCTTGTCTTCCAGATACAGATATCTGAGTACAAAAGAATCCTCTACAAGAAGCACATCTCTCACAAATGGTGAATGACGAGGCTCCCATCGAGACATGGTTCCTCCACGGAAAGCTAGAACAAGAACATCATCATTTACCCGGGGGGGGGGGGGGGGGGGGGGGGGTTTACTTAAATAACCTACTGTCCTCGCCGGGTGTGTTTCTGGTAATCCATCCTGATTGCCCACAGCCGCTCGCCCACCTCCCTCATGTCTGGACGATCTGCACGTCCAGTGGCCGCACATTGGATTCCCAACCAGAACATTTTATTGAGAATTTTTTGATGTGCGGGCTCGCCCATCTGAGGATCAAGGAGACCCAAAACGTTGCCTTGGCTGTAATTACTTGAGACCTGAAGAAGTAGAAATAACAGAAACAGTGGTGAAATTGAGGTCATCAGGTTGCAGGATACTGGAGCAAAAAAACACAACCCCGAGTTGTGCTGATCAGATGACACATTTCATTCACAAACAACATCAACAGGCATACATCACCTAGAGTTGAACCTGCCCTGGTGAATTAGGATGAAAAATAATGTAACTTGTGGAATAGCATGGTACCCACGAGGAGGTGCACCTACAAGATTATCACTGATTTACATCACTCAACAGCCAGCATGGCCTTAGAGGCAGATGACGCTAACCTGATTTGTGCGAGAACACTTTCATCATTTTTTATAGGATGAGTCTGACCATGCACCCATCATAGGATATGAACTCATCTACTCATCAAGATTCAAGAGTGTGGAGTGTTTTCTATCACAAGAAAAACTAAGCAGAAAGGTAGAAATTGCTGGATCGCTTGATTAGAAGGGCGCAACAGCGTGTAGTGGGTCATATACCCAGGTGGGTGGTCCTAATATTGCCCCGAGATACGCAACACATGGCAAACAATTTAATTATGCAACCAAAAAAAAAAAAAAACCTCATCTCAGTAGCATTTTCAGCTGTTTGAACATGCTTTGAAAAGATTTTAAACTTTGGAGGTACCAAACAGGTTGTAGTTTATGGAGAAAAAAGAGCCTTACCCATCTTAGTAGCACTCTCTCTTCCAATGGTTTACTTGCTTCCACTGGCCGCCGTCCAGTCAATATTTCAAGAAGTAATATCCCAAAAGAATAGACATCACTTTTATGGGTTAGCTTGAAAGTCCTCATATACTCAGGATCAAGATATCCCACTGTCCCTTTAACTTTGGTAGATACGTACGAATAATCACCATCCTCAGGACCAACTTTTGCAAATCCAAAATCCGCCACTTTTGCCCGCATAGTCTTCGTGAGAAGAATGTTGGATGACTTCACATCTCTATGAATGATTTGCTTCTCTGTAATAAGAAAAAGTATAGATTTGGTTGAAGAGAGTTCGCAAAATGTGCTGAAAGCAAAAAAAAAAAAAAAAAGAAGAAAAAGGTTACAGAAAAAATAAGGCAAACAAAATATGGCTCAATAATTTCCTCTACCAAGATGTCAAACACGCAATAAAGCGACTCAATCTGTGAGGTTATAAAAAAAAGTAGAAAAACGATGTAGATCCGTTAGGAGTGGAAGAGAGCTCATGGGTGGTGGAAGCAGCACTTTGTGCAATAAAGAAGAGGCTCATATCATCAGTTCATCACCCAAAAGAGGGATATGAACTGTCTAAGCCAAATATGCAACTCTATTCGATGATTTTTGTTCCGGTTCATCAAAGTAGTAAACTTAACCCAGTTTAGCTACAGTTGTGATAGAAAAGTCTTCATGTGCAGAAAATAAAAATCGATCCTCAAGCATGTAATCTAATATATATCGCATTACCTAGTCTCTTTCGATGATAGGACATTATTGTCATTTAAAAAAGTATCAATTAAAAAAATTAAACCGATTAAATAAATCTAATCTAACATCTAACATATATCTTAATCAATTAAAATCTGATAGTAATCTCAATTAATCTAAACTAAAAATAAACTTTAATATCTCAAATTTAACATAAAATTTTGAATCAAATCAAAAAGTATATAATAATTACATATAAAATCTTTCATAAACAGATAATTATATGAAATCTTAACAGTTTTATAATCCCTCCATCCCTTATTATAGATCACATTTTTCTATTAGGACTATCCTAAATTATAACTAACATACTACATTTAGTAACATCTTCACATAAAAACATCAAAACAAATTGTCATACGCTACAATACACTCATCAACTCTTTTCTTCTTCTCTCTCATTCTCTCTTATAAACCCCCACTTATATTCCACTATCACTTAAAAAATACTCATTTTCACCAAATCCCACAAAAAATTCAACACACACATAAATCCGCGTGTTAGATCGAATTATTTGTTACATTTTGGGACGGAGGTAGTATATGATATCGTCTTTACTATAATGAAACAATAATTTTTCTCACTATCACGTTCAATATATCTTTATTTTATACACGTATGTTTAATACTAATTATTTATATTATTTATTCATCCTGTGTAATACATACGGCAATATTATAGTGAAAATGGAAACTTGTTAATGAACAGGAAACCCCTTTACCATTATAAAGGTGGAGATATGTTAGACCGTGTGCTACGTCTATGGCCACCTCAAGCCGTTGATTAAAATCAAGCATTTTTCCACGTTCACCTGGCAGACAGAGAAGTCAAACCATGAGATTTTGGATACTAAACAGCACACACAGACTCTCACGTTTCAGAAGATCTTACCATCGAGGTGCTGTCTCAGAGTACCATTTGGCACATATTCTGTGATGATAAGCCTTTCACTTCCTTTATCAACGTAACCCAGAAGTTTTACTAGATTCTGGTGATCGATTTTTGATAATATCCCCACCTCACTGTCGAATTCAACGGAACCAAAATGCTTCTGCAATAATCAAGATAACTGATTAGAGGCATCCACTTTTTGTGATTACTAATGGAAGTTAGAAAAAACCACTGAGCTTAACAGAACTACAGAAGCATTGATGAGTCAGGATCCCCACAGTATAACCAAAGTTGTGCTATTCATGGAGGATGAGGAGAAAAAAAGTTTTCTGTAATGTTTACTTGGATAAAAATAGATCAAATATATCCAACTTTAGCACAAAACTAAATATGAAAAATAAAAAATCTTAAAGAGTTGGCCATTGCATAAAAAAAGTAAGATTACGAAAAACCTTATTAATGTAATTGGATTGGATGTTTTACTTAAGTTAAAATTTCTTCCATAAATAACCAACCACACCCCACATAAGATAGTTTAGTAACTTTATTCTTCCTAAACCTTTTCTACGAAGTAAGAACTAGTATACATATTATGCTAATGACCGCTTCTCCAACCAAGCTCATTGCTTAATCACTCAGCCTTGGAAAGTGACCACCGAATTTAGTAATCTAAGGAACTTTTACAACAAGGTGGATATCATTATCAAGTACAAGCAGAATACATGCAGAGTTCCAGAGAATAGATCAAGGTGTTGCCTAGAATACCTTTTTTGCTCGTTTGACTGCAACTTCACGGCCATCTGGAAGGCGGCCCTTATAGACAGTAGCAAATCCGCCTTCGCCTATAAGAAGAGATTGCGAAAAGTTTTGTGTAGCTTTGACAATGTCACTATAGTTGAGATGTATAGTATCCATTCTGGAAAGTTCTGGGGTAGTAGAAAATCGAGGACTAGGAGGCGCATGACGTAAGGGGCTAGGTGGCGCATGACGAAACGGACTTGGTGGCGCATGGCGAAACGGACTTGGTGGCACATGGCGAAAAGGACTTGGTGGTGCATGTTGAGTATGCGGAACATTTACAGGCTTCAAGCTGATATCAAAGGAGGAAGCTGAATCAACTGCAACAAATGTTCATATCAATCAATCAGATAATAAATTCAAAATTCAAACCATCAATTCCTCAACTAAAAAGAACGGAAGTAATGATGAACACCCATAACCAAAAAGAAATGATGAACACAACCTTAAAATAATTCGAAAACTCTTGTTCATAATGTAGGAAAACCATCAATAACACACAATTATAATTACAAGCATCATAAATCTGTTTTTGTTGTTGTTGTTGAGATTTCTCTGGTAAGAAGGCAGGCGCCAGGGGTTTCAAGGGAGGTACATTAGGGACTCACTTGAGGGCAGTTCATTGCGAAGAACAGCTTCTTCACTTTCCTTCCTTTTGGCTTGAAAGCAGGGACAAAGCAAAGCACAGCCCAGAAGGACCATTCCAGGTAATGCCATGGCTATAACCGACGAGGAAAATGTAGACTTGTGATATGTTGGACCAGTTTGTGGGGATGGAGCTCCTACTTCACGTCTGTCGAGCACCAGCTCCCTATCAAGCTCAAAAGGAAGCTTGACTGCAAAAGAAGTCGCATCTTCTAAGACTTTACACATTTTCTCTCAGCATAAATCTAAAACTAAATTGAGGAACTTAGGAAATGCATACCAGTTGATAGATCCAATCCACATAGAGTATTTGTGAAGTAGGAATTTATAGGGCAATGACTCTGATAATGTAACGTCAACATCTGGCAGAATGACCCCTTATCCACCTTCTGTCCATTGACATAAAAGTTTTCATTTCTATGAATGTTTGAGTAGGCAAGATGATCTTCTCCGCAAACTGTCGACTGTATCTCAAAACCAGAGGTACCCAATGGTGATAGAAGCAGAATCAGCAAAAGGCCTCCAAAGTATATCGGCATTCTAGATGCAAGAATCAGCCACTTCCCATCTTTGAAAGCCAACAAACTGCGTTCGTAGCCTCATATGACTGAAGCCGTCTTGAGTCAGAAATGGCTTTGATAGCTCAACTCATGGACTTTAAGCGGTTGTATTTGTGTTGATTAATATGTGATCCAATGTAGCCTTGCAACTAAAATTTCTAAACTTCGTCCACTACCTGAGCCAACACTCGCTACCACAAACGCAACCTGAGATTGAAAAAAGAAAACTAGGAGATCAAGAAAGGTGAAAACTGGAATCCCAAGCAAAGGAGCACACCTAGCAGAACAGCACAGCCCCCGTAGGTTACTTCTTAATACAACTATAGAAACACCAAATTTAAAATTCAGTCAAACCATATAACCCAAAAGAAATCAGCTCAAAAATCAGGCACCAACAGCTCCAATTCGTATACTCAGAAAGCAATGTTATACGGTTAATTCAACGAGAAGCAACAACCAAGCACCAGAACCGTGAATCCGATACCTAAATATCTTTAATGAGGAAATTCAAACTGCAATAAATAAGGTGCTTATAAAAAAAAAATAGGCACAAGAAACACTTCCCAGTAATCACGCGTAACACTACTTCTTGGATAAATATCATCCATTTTCCCTCACTTATCGCACTTGGGCGACATGATTCCCATACACAGCACGCAACTATACTAAACCCAGATGACAAAAGAACCGAAACTACATGCCCGATATCAATTCCCCCAAAATCGAAGCAAATTAAACTCGACCCACTTCACAAAACCCTAAACCAAGTCTGGCCAGATGAAGAAATCACACTAACCCCAAAACCCAACTCATATCCTTCCCAATCACCCAACTCATATCCTTCCCAATCAGGGTTTCCATTCAACCCCAAAAATTGAACCATATCAGTGACCAAAACCACAAATTGAGAGAAACCCAGTTCAAATCGAGCCATGGAGACGTAACTTGATCAGTGCAGGGAGCTATGAGGAGATCAAAGAGACGTCGGCGATGCTGCGTGAATGAGAGGATGAAGCAAAAGAGCAAGGAGCAAAGTGTGGGATTTGTCGTTTGATTTTGACGTGCAAAATGAGAGGAGAAAAGATGGGAACATTTGAGGGGTCAAAATGGTGGGATATATACTTGGGGAGGAGAAAGAAGAGTCAATTTTGAAGGTTTCTATTGTTCTTCGTGGAAAGTCTTGCTCACGCAAATTCTTGTTTCACATCCAGATGTTTTACTTGTAAAAGATCCTACCTTGACCCGTTTAGAGGAGGAGTTGGATCCTTTTTTGTGATGTTATTGTGTTTCCGTGTTGTTTTGTTTTTCAGTGGAGTTGTGTGTTTTTTTTTATTAAAAATTTTGAAAGATTTTTTTTGATCAACCGAATTTAGAGGATCATTTCAATTAGTTTTTTACGATCTCACAATTATAAAATAGTTTTGCACTTTTTGATCCACTAAGTGTTTATTTTGCTAAATAGGTACAAGTACCTACGAACATTTTCCTAATCACTAGAGCTCCTTACATGGTAACATGCTTGAGGTAATTTTGATTCCTATCAGAGTAACTTTTTTGAATCAAACAATTAATTTCTTTAATGTCTAATCTTGTGATTAAAAATTTAATTTTTTAAAGATAATCTTTATATTTTTTTTTTATCTAATGTCAATACAAAGAATTTTCATGATTTCCCATAAAATCATATTGAAATTTGAACATCAATCGAAATATGTGCCTGAATTTATCCTTAAAACAATGCACGAAGTTACGCAGAATGAGATGTGTTCGTTTTCCTATATCAAAATACTCATCTTTCATTGGTCAGCCTATATCATAGTGTACACATACATTTGGGCCCGCTATTTTGCTCAAACGTTTCATTTTCCTCTCCGTCGATCGTCCCCTCTCTCTCTCTCCAATCGGCGCTCTTCCCCGGCCGCTGCGGCGCTTCGCCGCAGCAGGTACCTGTTTTCGCACACTCTCTCATGCTAGGGTTTCGAATCTCATATTATTCGCTGCCAGTTCTTAATTTTAATTTCGACTCTTTGGATCCCTTCCATTGATGGAATTCGAGTACTGCTTGTCGTTGATCGAAGCTTCGAGTTAGGGTTTTAATCGATGCGGGGATCGGGCTTCGGGGAAGGGAAGGGGACGGTGTTTGTTAAATTATGTTTTGGGGGTTTCAATTGTTAGAATATAAAATTAAGAGTGCTCAATATAACCTTTGGAATAACATATTTCGTAAGTTATTCTTTATTATATGTTCTATAAATAGGCAAACTTTTTGACATGTTTCATACATTTCTCATTAATTCTATACATTTATAATGGTATCAGAGCCATTTTTGAGAAATGTCCGATCTGTCGATCTGCCAATCCAGATCACGTGAGATCCAGATACGACCATCAGGTGTCGTCTACTCCCACTCCCACCGCTAGTAGTTTGGCCTGAGCTTCCCAACGTCAACAACGCCTCGGTGAGCTTCCCTTCGATCTATCGATCCAAATCCAAATCCCCTTCCGTCACGACTCACCATCGGCAGCCACCAAGACGGTTTTCTACTTACCTCGCCGAACAATAGATCTGCCAACATCCGCTACCACTCAAGACCCATCCACCAGGATGGTTTCATGCACTTGTATCTAAACTCAATTTATTCTTTTCAGAACCATCTTAAGTTTGAGCGAATGTTAGAATATAAAATAGATAGTGTTTAATATTATCATTATAATATGACCGTTGGAATAGTATATTCCATAACATGTTCTCCACTATACGTCCTATAAATTGACAACTCATGTAAGAACTTTTTGACATGTTCCATAAATTTCTTATTAATTCTATACATTTATTATCGGTGTCTGCGTCGTTGGATTGGATGTGATTTGTATCTGATGTTGGATAGTTTGCAGAGACTCTTGGGTTTGGTGATTGTCGATTTTGGATTAGGTGAGATTGATTTTGGTCAAGATTTGAGGACTTCTATGCTTGTTACTTTTGATTGGTAACGTGCATTGTGTGATGTCATGGTGCTGAGGTAAATGAGCGTGACGTGGATACACGACAACAATGTTCGTAAGTATCAGGTCTGTCATCATTGAACTTTTCATGGGTACAAGCATATGATCATGGCCATGGCTAATGTGAGAAAGAGAATGGAGTGGTGATTGATTCGAAGTGATTAGAGTTACACCTATGTTGGGGCCTGGGTGCATGTTTCACAGTATCAGTTGATGCACCCTTCATATCGGTTAGAGGATTGCGGTTGGAACATTCTGTATCATATCTTATTAGAAACTCAGATGATTATTATCTATATTGTACAAAGGTCTCTATTTATTAAATCTCGATAATAATCAGTGAAATAATGGTGTCTAAATGCATTTGGGAAAGTACTTGGCTAGTGTGATGGCATGTTAGCTTGGTCTTCGATACTCTTCTTTCTAGTGGTGGTGTTGTCGTGGGTGCTAATTCTGGGTGAAGCGATCATTTAGTTTGGTAAGGAATTCAAGTGGCAGCTAGTGTGATCATGATTGGTTCAGAGATCAACTCCTGTGCTCTTTCTGAAGTTACTTTCTAAGGTTTCGAATGTATTGGTTTTCACTTTTCATCTTCGACAGTATTCATCACTACTCTTCTTCTGCTTGTTTGCAATAACAACTATTGACATCGCATCCACTGTCTTGTCTTATTTGGCTTGGGATAAGCAATTGCCGTCACTGCACCTGGGAAGAAATTGTTTTGCGGATAATCAAGGAAAAGAAAGATGCCTGCGCAAAAGATTGAATCTGGTCATAGCGATGTAACTCATGATGTCCACATGGACTATTATGGTAAACGTCTGGCGACTGCTTCATCTGACACCACCATAAAGATAATTGGTGTAAGCAACAGCTCGACGCAGCACCTTGCTACTTTAAGTGGACGCCAAGGCCCCGTCTGCCAGCTTGCTTGGGCTCATCCAAAGTTTGGTTCGTTGCTAGCTCCAAAGTTTGGCCCCGTATGGCAGGGCAATAATGTGGAAGGATGGCAATCATAATGTAACGCCCCGGCTGACCCGGGTATTCGGATCCAGCACGCGGGTCGTCACCAAGAAACCCTTTTTCAGGCTCAGGACTGGCCCCATAGACCAACACTAGTCCTCACTTGCACATACCCTGAGAAACTTCCCAGGAGGTCACCCATCCCTGGGCTACCGAAAAAAAAGGTGCACCTTGTTGGTATAGGTAGTACTATCAAACCAGTTAAGCATTTCCTTGGGTATTACCTACACCCCCACTTCAAGAACGCAACGTCCTCGTTGCGACTTCAAGCACGATACACACACAAGCCCCAAAACCGTCCCCCCGCTAGGCGGCTGACCCGGGACATCGGATCCAACACGTGGTCGCAGGGTTGCTCTGATACCATTCTGTAACGCCCCGGGATTTTCTGTCCAATACCTGCTAAACACGTGGCGTTACCGTCGCTCCAAAGTTTCCTTCGAAGCAAGGCGACAGGAATACAAAGGGTTTAAGTGTCAGAAACATAGGATTTAGAAATAAATATCTAACTTACATCGTCTTGAATTACATAAAAATCGTACTCCGAAAATATAAGCGAAATGTTACAGAAAGTCGAAACTAATCATCATCGCTATGTAACGGTCCCCTCCACGATCCTTTATTACCTGAAACGAATATGTAACCGTGAGCTTGAAAGCCGAGTAACACAGGATACACATCTATCTCAGGGGTCTGACATGCTTATTATATCATGCATTTCCTATGCGCAAACAGAATGCAATGCAAGCAACACCGAGCAATCATATGCCAATCAGGAACGTTTAAATACGTACAGGATAATAATAATACAAGTCAAGCAGGTTAATCCCTATTTCAGTATCGCTGGCCTATATTAAAGGCTTTTACAGGTTAAGGACATGCTCTGACATGTCATATTGATTCTCAGGACTTTTACAGGTAACAACGTGCTTTTGTCACATTATAACAATTCTTATGGCTTTTACAGGTTAATAACATGGGAGGAGTTACAGCACGAGTTTATCGTTAATAGTATCGTGATACTAATAACAATTAACAAACAGGATTGTCGCTGCAGACGACCCAGGATGGTTAATAATAACCAAACACGGCCACCAAGTATATTTCAATTGATGCCGTTGCGTGCACGCGAAGGGAATTTCTATCCCTCCCTAGCTAGTCAGGACTCGTAACTCTCCCAGTTATTATCATTTACAGGAATATCCTCATTGTTCAGGTTTTTCTGGATTTTCAGGTAGGTAGCATAAAATTAAATATATTAATTCCATTTTTAACAGGATTCAAGATTTTCAGGCATATAATATGAAATTAATCATATTAATCCATGTATAGCAGGTGACCACCATGGTGTTCCATAAATTTATATAACGCTATATTTTGTAACGTTCTTAATAATTTTCAGGATTAATAATTCGTTACAAATTAACATCAACAGGCACAGGATATCACATATTAAGAACAAGCAATATACAGGAGATCGTTATTTAAATTCTATAATATTCTACAG
Source organism: Drosera capensis (assembly GCA_001925005.1). Classification (NCBI taxonomy): domain Eukaryota; kingdom Viridiplantae; phylum Streptophyta; class Magnoliopsida; order Caryophyllales; family Droseraceae; genus Drosera; species Drosera capensis. The sequence goes on from LIEC01000130.1 coordinate 26,384, forward strand.
GTTTCATCGTTTTCCTTCTGACAAACAAATCAAGTCAATCAAGTACAACATAATTTTTATTCTTTATTTATCATGCAGATACGTGATCATACAATCACATAAATCAAATCACACACACATAAATTTAGGGTAATGATGTGTGTTACCTCGTCATTTATAAAAATCAAGAAAATTCTTCAGAAAATCCCAAGCTTAATCCTGCTCCTTTGTAGCGGTCGTACCTATGATAAAATAAATAACATAAGTATCCTCGTATTTATTTTCAAAATATATATATAACGTATAATGTAACGTTTAACTAATAGTATTTTAATTAATGAAAAGGGGTTTATCCCCTTTTCCTTTCACTGTACGCGCAAGGAGAACAGCGAAGCCGAGGTCAATTTCAGGCCGCGCTTTCACGGAATCACTCCGGCCAAGTCGGCGGCGGCCAGAGAAAATCAGGCGACGGTTGGGGAGAAGCGAGGGCTTGTCCGTGCTTGGCTGCGGCGGCGTGAGTGAGGGCGATATTCTTCCTGGGGTCGGGATCTCGGGCGAGATCCGTTCGTCGCAGTTTATGAGAGGTCAAATTCCGACATCGGGAAGGAGGGTCAACGAGGATGGCGTCGTTGGCGAAGGCTGGGCGACGTCGGGTTCTTTCAGCGAGGCTCGACGGCTTCGGGCTCCGACGACGTCGGGTTTGATGGATTGGGGTTCCGACAATGTCGGGTTTCGCTCGGGTTGGTTCGGGAAGGGGTTCCGGTTAGTTGGGATTCGATCCGACAATACTAAATTATCATACGAGATAAAACAA
>LIEC01000132.1:0-14357 GCA_001925005.1 Drosera capensis
GGACACATCGGTTATTAGGAATTCATATAATGTGAAAGACTATTATAATAGAAAATTGAAATTTTTGTTTTTGTTTTAATAATGGACTGAGGCAGGAAAGAAAATAAAGAAAGAGAATTTGGGACAAACTTAAAAAAAAAAAAAAGAGAATTATGAACTTAATGATGTACACTAAATATACATCATTAAGTGTACATCATCTTCGTCATTCAGATGCTTGCAGTAACAATAAAAAGCAAATGTAATTGTTTGAAGAGGGAAGAAAATTTTTTTTTGTTACCGAGTGATGCTATCCAATTTATTTAATTATTAATTAATTAATTATAAATTTAAAATACATTATTGTCTTTTCCTATTTAAAAAAAAAATATAATATAATAACAATGATCATTCAAAAAAAAAATTAAACCCTAGTTATGGTTGGTATCTTCAACCCTAATCCTAACTAATTCCGTCTCTAATCGTAGCCGTCGCTACAAAGATATCGTCGTCATTGTCATCACCTTAGCCCAATGATCATCGTCGTCATTGTCATCACCTTAGCCCGATGCATTGCTCGATCAAGTGTTCCAAATCATAATATCAAAAAGACATATTATTTTAATTCAACCTCTCTATTATCATTGTCATCATTATCATCATTATCACATCTGCCGTATCGTCGTCGTAGTTGTCGTCACCACCATCGGAGCAAACAAAACGGAGGTTAATTTCGAATACAATACATCCATTTACATGTAACATTAAACATGCACATTATTTAATAAATATACATACTATTTCGATTCCCTCAGTACATATACATATATATATATATATATTCTGTTTATATTCAGTGCGTATTGTTGCAGAGAGTGCCCTCAAAACCACCAAACAGTACCCAAAAACCACCCAGCAGTGCTCGATCCTGTCCTGTCCTTGTGGGCGCTCGATCGATGAATTATCAATCCACAAAAAGTGCTCTCTCTCCAAAAAAAAAAAAAAGCACACTTTAATTGTAAAATACAATGTCCGAAAATAGTGTCCCATGAGCAAGATCAGAACTTCGCATGATGCAAGCTGATTTGAACCAAGTGAAATGAAATCCACGACCCAAGCCAAACCTAGAGAAACACATCGTCTTCTATTGAAGGCCCACATCTCTATTTGGGATCATCATCATCCACGCGCTTGCGAAGACGCGCCGATGAAGAGGCCGCGGTGATGATTAAGAAAAGAAACGATGGTGATGTTAGAGGTGGGTGACGATGATGATGGTGATGTTGGAGGTGGGTGACGATGATGATGGTGATGTTGGAGGTGGGTGATATGGTGGTATTGGTGTGGGTGTCGGCTGAGTTGTTTTGAGATAAATTGAATTTAGGATTGTGTTTTAAATTGTATAAATGGGATAAAAGGATAAGATAAAGAAATTTGATTTTTTAAATTTTAAAACAAACTAAATGCTAAGTAAAATAATCACTAACATCAATTTGTAAATAAAAAAGGAAAACAATTTAAAGATAATTTACATTTATTTGAAACACAAACTTCAAACATGGAAATAAGACATAGATAGATGATGCTGCAATTACATGGTTTAAGGCGCTAGTTCAATTTTGTTACCCTCAACTACAAAGAGAGAGAAACTAGCCGGAGAATTGTATAAAGATTGCATATATAGATAGGATAATCATGCAGATCTAGTCCACTTGTTATCTCTTTTCCCAGTTCCGTGAACGATATCAATTTTGCATCGGACCTAGTCTGTAGTGAATCATCATCATTTGTATAAAAGCTCACTGTAACCTGCAACCAACACGGAAAAAAACAACAGAAAAGAAACCAAGACATATTAGAGTTGTGAGGACATAACCCAAAGCAGAACAACTTACTAAGCAATGCTAAAGAAAGGCATGCACTAAAATTTCAAGCGCTGATTGTTAGTAATGGGTTCATGGAAAACGAAAGATTGTAATTATTTGTAATGTGAAAAGAAGGTATGTGTACTTATGATCATACAATTCACAAGGGGAAGTGCGGCTCATGACGAGAGTAACTGAAATTGGCGCAATGCCACATTGTACAGGCATTTCCTGCACACGACTATAATTGTAGTATTTCTCCTTGCGGCACTCCTGCCTTATGCATGCACACATGTTCTGACGATCAAATTGGCTATTAAGTTCATAATATGCCTGTTTCAGGTCGACGAGCTTGTCACAGCAAGTAGGGGGCCAGTCCCAAATATCGGAGTAGGATCAGGTGTAGTCAGGTACTGCGGATCGCCCTTCTTCAAGTACGTTGTGCAGGAGGAGAGGAAATTTCTGGGAATGAGGCAATCAAGGCACAGAGCCGGCTGACCCACCAACATCATCAGGGACAATGCCATGAGCAAGGACTTCATCGTTGCCATGGCCATTGATCTTTAGAAATCCCTGCAGCTTGAATATCGATCTCAAACTAAACACACAGCTTGGTGTGCAGTGTTTAGCCTAATCCAATCGTTGGCCGGCTTGTTGGGAGATGGTATGGAAGACGAAGAATTGCAAATCTTTATAGAAGCTGGTGGAAGCAGTAGTGGTGGTGGTAGTGATGGCAACGCCTACTTGCATCACATGGATGCATGTAAACTCTTAATGTGCAGCTGCCGTATGAAATATGAAGTAATCATGGCAAATCTATATTACAAATATGGTGTTAAATTTGCCCCGGCTGCGCCCCCATGTCATGATCAATATATATCTGTCAAAGAGGTTTACAATAATTATGACCACTACAATTGACAAGCCGCACAATTTATCATGCATAACTACCATTTCTGTAATCTTGGCGGTTGTCTTTTCTTTCCCTTAATTGGAAGTCAATACTTCTCTACCGTCTTTCATCCGATGTACATTGAACTTGCATCCAATAAAAAAAATCAAGTTGCAACCAAGTTTTCCACTTTTTAAGACATCATTTATCTATCAACAACATTTTAGATAATTTTCTCAATAAACCGGATTTCAGAAAAACGAAATATATATAATTTTGTTTTTATTGTTATGCAAAAAAGACTAAAAACTGTTTCCGATACCATTTACATATAAATAATAGATCAATAGATCTGCCATTTGATTATAGGCCCAAAGTCCTTAAAATCAAGCGCCTAGAAAAAACCATATCAATCTAGTCAATAGAAAAGTTTTCATTTGTAGGAATAACGTTTAAATCCCTGAAATTTAAGGCGAAAGCCCCCTATCTATGTTTAGTTAAGGACGTGAGTGACTTCTCAGATCAGTATAATTAAGGTGAACTTTTCGCATTGTTTTTCTGGGTCTTAAACGACATGCCGGACAGAGAATATCTTGTATGTCTCTATGCATTAGGTTACCTCACTGCATGGTTAGTACAAGTGTTTCCTAATAAAACATAAATAGCAAAAAAAAATCTACTAGCCATTTTGGGAATTCTCTATGTTGTGGCGATCTAGCATGACTATACGTAGAGTAGGATATAGGATTTTCTTTTATAGCAAAAAGAAATGATGGGTATTCCTTACAATGTGACAAGTTTTGTTAACCTTTACCTAATATATGAGAAATTAATTATAAGGTGAATAATTCGTCAAAAAAAATTGTTGGGTACGCAGAGCGTGGCCATCAATCCAGAGCTTCTTTTTAGTTTCTTTTGTATGAACTACTATGAGAATTGTTGTGTAAGGACTCACTTAACTAGTTTGATAGTACTATCTATACCAACAAGGTGCACCTTCCTTTTCGGTAGCCCATCATTTTAGAACTCCGCAGTTGCGGAGTAATGTTGGGATGGGTGACCTCATGAGAAGTTTCTCAGGGTGTTTGCAAGTGATGACAAAGCACACTGAAAGGACTCGTGTTGGTCTGTGAGGTCAGTCCTGAGCCTGGAAAACGTTTCTTGGTAACGACCCGGTAGTGAGGATTGACCGGAGCGTTATAGAGTGGCATCAGAGCAACCCTACGTCAGACGTCCCGGGTCAGACGTCTAGCGGGGGAAGGTTCTGGGGCGTGATCGGTGGTTGTATGTTCGGTGCACGGATGGAGTTGTGTTTGACTTTGCTACTCATTGGCGATCTTTCTCTTATTTATATCCGAACTCCTATCCTTGGTCCGGATGAGAAGGCGACAAGATCAATCATTGACCTTTTCATTAAACCTACGCTCACCTTCAAAGTGTTGGATTTGATCGATGAGAAGTTCTTACATAAATATGATATGAGTTAGTATAGTTTTATTTTTGTTCCTCTTTCAGAGTATTACTGACCGGTGCCAACATTCCCTTTTTGTAGGTATGGTTACTCCAGAGAAGTTGTTTAGGAGGAGGAATGTCACGCTTGCTGCTAATCCAAATCATATTCCGTCCTCAGAGCTGACCAAACTAGTGAAGGACGCCCCGCGCCTGACCCAAGAGAGGAGGAAGGAGAAGGACAAGGCAACAGACATAAGCAAGAGGGGAGAGAAGAGGGTTTAGTTGTTTATCTTGATTAAAATGGAAAGTGTAAAATGAAATGAAGGCTGGAAATCGGAGATGCAAGTTTTTGTATAAATTAGAATTTTTTTCTTGTTAAACTTGTAGCTCATTTGCAATATCCTCCAACATCCATTCCCCCTAACACACGCAATAATAATTCCTCAAAATTACAGTTTCAAACCCCTCTCGTAATATCCTATATCGTAGCCAATGTCGCACCATCGCCCTCCTTCCCAATTCGCTTCCACTTTTCTTAACGTCACTTTTCAACCCTCTCTCTTCCACTTTCCAGTGGAAGACGATGACGTCGAGCGCGACCTCCTATATCTGCCTCTAGATTCGCTCTGCATCAACACGTAGAAGCTTCGGCTCCTACAACAAATGAAAAATGGCAGATCAATCTCAGAATTTGAGAGGTGAATTGTGAGAGAGGCGAGAGGAAGCAATGTTTATTGTAATACCCCAAAAATTTCGCGATAAATTCTTGTCTCGATAATTAATAAAGACTATTGACATCATAATTTATTCGATGGGATTTTAAAATTTATTTGTCAAAACTATGACAAAAATACACTAAATACGGATAAATTAAACCCCATCACCTAAACATGCGAGATCTACGATCTCTTAATACTAATTGTGTCAACTCAAACATTACTTTGCCTACTTCCTCTATCTTATTCCTACCTTCTCTTCCACTTCTCTTCCCACTTCACTCCACTTTTCTTCCCACTTCACTCTTCACCTTAATCATACTCTTCTCAATGTCCTCTAATCTTCATCTCTTCTCCAACACTTCACAATGGATGCACGAAGAGGAGAAAGATGGTCAAACATCGGCCTCATCATCAAATACTTCGCGCGGTCTAATTCATCATTCTTTAGAGCTCGTTGAGACATTGTTGAACTTAGTAAGCAAAGGTGAGCTTCGTGACAGTTATACGAAATTATAAATTTCGTGGAAAATCATAGGCTGTGTGATAAATTCTGATTTAATATATGTTGAAGATTTACATGTCTAGTTTCTAATGAAACTTATAGATAATAATTTAGAGTTTAGAATCTTAAGATATAAATTAAAATATACCGGTATATCAATATGAAAAAACTAGATATATGGATGATTTTGTGGTTCGATCTAAAATTACTCAGAAAGAGTTAAGAAACAAGTCTTATATCATTGAAATAATCTTGAAGTGTAGTTTACAAAACAATTTAAAATCTACATTTTGAGTTATAAGTAAATAGTTATTAGCTAATTAGTCAAGCAGTATCAATCCGCCTGATTTAGCAAAAAACATAAATTTAAATTAATAAATTGCTATCATTCGTAATATTTTATGATGAAAATTTTAATTCACTGAAAAGATTTAGAATTGCGGTTTATATTGAATTTTAATGAATAATTTTTGGAATTGTATATAAGAATTTATAGATTTAAACGCGTCGAAAGGTCATATTGAACAGTTTCTGAAAATTGTTAGTTAAGGCCCGTGAATATAAAAGCTGACACACTGTTTTGGTTTCTACTCTGTTCACGGCTCATTAAGAGGGTTTAACGGTCCGTGAAGCATTGTAACGGATCGTGACAATTCCAAATATTCGCAAACACTTATAATAATGATAAATTCATAATATCATCATCATGGACTAGAAAAATAAGTATCAAAGACTCGTCCCAAAACTCGGCATCATTTCATAATATTAATATGGTGCTTTTTCACGAAGTACGAACAAATATGCTTAATTCTGTAACGTGAACAAATATATTCACAAAGGAATGCATTAATATGTGAATTCTAGTATATTATAAGATTGGAGATACTACTCGTTGTCACTTAAAGATTAAGTTGAGCGTGTGCATGTGGAAAACTGTGATAAAAGATAATATTTAGATTTTTGTGTGTGACGATACATATTATTATATCGTGAGTAGAATAATATACATTGGAATCTTTGGAGGTAGTCACTAGATGTGGGTGATGTAAAATAATGAGTGCAAATGCTATATGCTAAATAATGAGTGCTGTGGAGTGTTGTTGCATAGTATGTGTTATGTCTTGTTTGTTGATATAATGAGAATAAATGTGTGAAAAGAGTATAAATCCATAATTTATGAGATAACTCTATGATAAAAAACATAAAGAGCATTGTGTCTGTCGTATGAGTTATATAGTGATTTGATGATGATATTTTTTCATCGAATCTATGAGGTCATTTTGCTACGAGGGTATCTCACTACAGAAGACCCTGAATTTCAGTTTGACTGATTCCTTTTCGGGGATGCTCCTTTTGATAAAGTTGAAGAGAGCTTACTTATAAAATTGAATAAGTCTCTTCAAGAACACAATTATAATATTAAGGGTATCTATTTTTTGTCATCACTGTGTAATTGATATGTTAGTAAGTTTAATAGAGTCTTGAGTAAACTGTTAACTATAATAATTTTTTGTGAGCAGCTTAATTATTATAACTTAGTGAGAAAGTATAGTTTTTACTTAATTAAGAAGTTGGGCGCAACGATAGTGATGACATATATATCTTTAATAAGAAATAAAAATTCGGGATGTTACATTTATCTTGTGGAGATGATCGAGGGTGAAGGAAAAGAGCTCGAAGACAGTTGTTATGAGATCGACGTGAGCGAGATCGAATGGAGGTATGGTGATGGTAAGAGTTGGGGTGGAGATGAGGATAAAGTAAGGGATTAATGAGATGGATTAATTATAATTTTTTGGAATTAGTTTTTCTTGTACTTATATTTATAATTATTATTGAAAATTAGATTTTTTGATAAATCTATCAAATTTTTTTGCAAAAATCTATGACATTTAATTTCACTTAATTTTACTTACTCCTGCAACATTTGGTTTCACTTAAAAAAAGATTATTTATTTTATTTAATCCAATTACTTTATACTTTATTTACACTATAATTCTTTTATGCTTATAACACACGGATTAGTATTCCAATAATATATTCATCTAATAAGTAAAAGCACAAAACCCCAAAAAAAAAAAACAAGAACAAGAAGATTATTATTGCATATGAGAGGCGCGCCTAATGCTTTCCAAGCATGCGTGTCTAGTGCGTTTGTTTGTGAGTCTGCGCTTGTCGTTTTAGAAGACTTTTTTCTTAAATGAGTTATTTTACAAATAAAATTTCCAAAATAATACAAACAAATTAATTTTTAAAATAGATATTTTTTTCATATTGCAGTGAGAAAAGCCACGTGACGTTATTCGTACAAAAAACATGTCATGCGCCTTTCGTGAAGAAGAAGACGTCCCCCACCACTCAGTTGTCCCGGACTCTTTTCCTTTGTCACAAGCTCCTCATGTTTGGTCCCATCTCAAATATGGGTTACGCCATTATTTTTCTATGTCATTTCGTTGTTCACCAAACCAAGTCAAAGGAATCACCTATTTAACATTCAAATTTTTCTCATTAACATCAAAAAGAAATTATTTCCTAGAAAACAAGTTTATTATTTTTGAAAAATTCATTTTTCCAGGAAACGATTTCTCACAAACAAAAATCGATTTCTGAGGAGATGATTTCTCATAAATAAATAAAGTTAAATTTATATTTTGAAAATATTTTTATGAAAATTAATATGAAACTTAGATAATAACAGAAAAAAAGTTATAACCTAATTAAAAAACAATTTATTTATGAGAAAAAATTACAACAAGACTTTGTTTGGTGAGCAATGAAATGACATAGAAAAATAACGACGTAACCACATTTGAGGTGGGATCAAACAAGAGAAAATTGTGGCAAAGGGAAAGAGTGCAGCACAATTGAGTGTGGGGTCCTGACAAAGTATGTGCTTGTTTGTTTGCATAACAAATAAAAGGCGCCTTGCGCCTTTAAGGGAGAGAAAAGCCTCATTATAGACGAGAGCTTATTTCATATAAAAGTTTTATATGAGGGTCTAATTTGCTAAAATTTTGTTTCTTAATTAGTTCAATATAATATTTTTTTTCACTAAACCGATCTTTATCGTGTTTTATTTCTCTCTGCTATGAGACTTTGAAATGGGATTGGTCATCCTTGTTCTCGCCGAGGAGTTGTTGAGCTATACTGCTATTGTATGATTTATAGATTGACATCCAGGTGCATTATTATATTTACAACTCGGTTAAATTACATAATCTTATGTTTAGACATAGAAATTTTAATACAAACCTCGAATCTTTAACCAACATTGCTAACATAGGGTTGTATTTTCTAAGGAATAGGTGATCTTTTCCATATGCAGTGGATTATATAATTGTTAGAGAATATTTTATTCATATTGAATATGACGAAAATATTACAAGTGTACAATACATCATTGATCACTTCCATCTTCGTCAATTGATTTAATATGATATAGGTCGAAAATATTATAATTGTATATATGGATCTTGGATCACTCCATCCATTGTCAATTAAAATTAAGCAAGACTAGTTTATGGTTTGCGAACTTGTTTTTAGCAAATTATTATGGATTTGATACATTTGATCTGTTTCAAAATTATATATAAATTTTTAAATCTTATATTATATTATGTATCTGATTTCATATGTTATAAAGTTGAAAGTCTAGAAAAATCAATGATTCTTTGTCCAACTTAATCCTCTAAAAGTTAATCTTTCTGTTTAAGAGTGAAAAATGCAATGAATGTTTTGAAAGATTATGGACATGAGGAAGAATACGTCGTACGAACATAATCTATGCTAAGAAAATGAGGAAAACCATATAGAGAACATCATGATCATAATATATATTACATCTTCGGCTGTAATCTCCTCCGAGAGTAAGAAGAGAATCTTGCAAATTACATTAGGTAAGATTTTAAGTCCGCAATTCAAAAGAAACATACATGAATATGATCCTTTGCCTGCTTCCTTTCATATTTCATGTTTTTGTAGTACAAGGAAAAAACATAGTATAACGGGTAACATAAATATTTGCTAAATATCCGGCAGTGTATATATCTCGAGTGCATTGCTGTGACTTCTGCTCTTTTAGTGTTTCCCTGCTCCATGACTTTGGACACACATTTCTCCTTGAGCATGATTGTGTAGCCTGGAACATTCGTCCTCATCGGAACCGGAATTTACTGTAACCTGTAATTATCATTATGAGAATCAGTAAATAGCGAAAAAGAAAAAAAGAAAAAGAAGGAAATATCAATGAAAAGCAAAATGAAAACAAGAAGCAAAGAAGTTAGAATAATCAAGTACGATGGCAGTTCACAATTGTAAGTTGCACTCAGAGAACACAAGTGTTGGACTATAATACCATGGCATTAGATTGATGTATACATCTTCTCGCTCGATGGCATGGCAATCACCAATCAGTTTAATCGACCTCATAAGTTTAGGCAGATTAATGTGATGGATAATCGAGTAGAGTGTAAAATGATTGAGATTTTTCTAAAGAGAGTGAGAATGAACAATATAGTGTAGCGTACAGTTCACATGGAGAAGTGCGGCTCAGGACCAAAGTATCTGAAATTGGCTGAATGCCACAATGCATTGCGATGCTTTGAAGACGATTATAATTGTACCACTTGGTGTGTCTGCACTCTTGCCTGATGCAGGAACACATATTCTGTCGATCAGCTTGATTATTGAGCTCATAATATGTCTGCTTGAGATCGACAAACTTATCACAACAAGTTGGGGGCGCAGTTCCGAAAATAGGAGTGGAATCAGCTGTAGTGAGTGACTGCGGGTCACCAGTTTTCAAGTATGTGATGCACGGTGTGAGCCAGTCCGTAGGAATAATGCAGTCAAGGCACACACCTGGTCGGACAACCAACACCAACAATGACAGCAGAACCAACACTAAAGCTCGGCCACTCATGGCGAATGCCATGGCCGTTTCAGATCGATTAGAGCTTGCAACAAGTCCAAACTGAACAGAGTGCAATGGTTCAATTGGGACGTTGGGCTACAATGCGAGATAGTAAGGACTACAGGCCAAAACTTTCATGTATTTATAGCTGGAACTGGTAGTCGCAACAACTAGCTGTGCATATGAGCAACAGGCATGTTGTAGCTGCCACCCAAATTAAATATCCAATGATCATGGCAAATCTTAATGGGTTGAAATTTTGCTCCCCTATGATCAATCCCCGTATATTTTAGAGGTTTCAAATGATGACAAGCCACTGAATGATGTAATCCAATTTGTAGTTGGGTGTTAATTAACCGTATGACAAGTAGCCAACGAGAACATGATTTTTATGATATTGGCATTATTGCAAACAGTGCGTTTGTATTATTTAGTGTGCATGTGATATCAAAGGGTGTACTTAATGACAAAAACAACACAACAACTAATGGATGACACACTGAATCATAATGTTGACGCACTGTTTTGATTACGACAACATGTGACGGTCGTTGTGGTGTCAATGGTGACATCGACAATGACGACAGGGTAAAACACTTACGAATGAGGGTTATGATATATTTTTTGTAATTTTTTGTTTGAAGCTATGATTATTGTCAAGCAAATGTTGAAACTTGATTTTGTTTCCTTTTGGTTTCGATCAATTATTAATTAATTTCCTTATTTTAACATTGGGCAAATAAGACCATATCTTTTGATTGAGAACTAAATCGTAGAAAAAATCTTACCTATGACTAATGGGTAAATAATTTTGCTTTTTAAAACTTATGGGTAATTTGACTCTTAGTTAGTTTCATATTATCCTTTTAAAAAGTCATAATTTCAGATTAGCCGCTTAAAACCTAGGGTCTTGGACATTGAGTTACACTTAAATATACATGCATGTAATAACAGCCAAGTTAGCGAGAGAAGAAAACGAACAGCCGAGGTGGAATGATCACCGCTGCACTCAGAAGAGTAAATGAATGTAAAGAACAATCCAGCCCGCCATAGAAATAATAGCGAAGATATGAACCCAGAAAAGGATAGCGGCAGATTCCTTCCCACAACCTCTTAAACTGGCAACCGCGCCTACAAGCAACAAACAGGCACATCGGTAGGTATTCACTATTTCCTCAATATGTTTATCAACTGAAGCTATGCTCACGAACTAACCAAACCAAAAGTATCAAATCATTGATGCAGGAACGAAATTCACATCTTCTAAACATGTAAAATCCCAACACGCACAGCAGACAATGTTTAACATTCGTATCAGGATTTCTTAACATATTCGTCATTTCACATATCCAAATACTACCTTTTTTCATATTATAACAGAGTCATTATTCATCAACATATGTAGCAGAATTTATATTCTGACATAAAGTTATAAGTAGTAGTAGTATTAAAGTGTACTCTTATCCCAACATGGATAAACCTAGAGAAACGGCTCGAGGATCAAGAAAATGTTGACACTGATGCAAATAACATAGCACAAAGCCACAAACCCTGAGAACATGCTGCTGAAAAACCAACAGAAACACCCATGACCCATCCCACCACAAAATTGTCTTTCCAGGAAAAATAGGGTTCAGGATTTAGTCATATTTGGCGGTACCTGAAAGCACTGATGTCGGCATTGTGTGCTGCAGTAGCAGCACAAAGCGAAACATCTTATTCCCTGGAGGAAAAAACCCAAGCTTATCGGCCAGCATCACAATGCCAAGTCCAGCTGGTGGAACCAGAACTAACCGCCCAAATATAATGGCAGTAGTAGTTCGAAAGCCAAGTTTAGAACTTCCTGGCCCTGTAAGCAACCAGCAGTCAGTTACCAAATGAGTATATTTCATCAGTCACTAGAGCCAGCTCCATCCCAAGGCAATGTTAATCTTATTGCAATCTAATCTCCCACAAGAGCAACAGGCGAACAGCACTGCCTGTAACAGATTCAGATAGGGGAATAGTAGTGGCCACTGGCCAGGAAGATTACAAGGTACGATCTAAACAACGAAGCAAACTATTCATGATTCACCAATTCAAACTCACCATCGACAAGGTTGCCTCCTAATGCCAACAAAATGCATGGTATCATGGCCTCCCTGATAGCCACAAAAAAGAAAAAAGAAAAAAAAAGCCACCGATCACATAAATGCATTCTGAAAAATGCTACAATTTGGTCAGACACATGAAGCTCATATATCCAAATGTTAGAAATTAAATGCAGTGATACTGAAGTGCAGCCAATGGACAACGTGCTGCTCCTAAAACCTACCCAAGAATGATGCAGCTATCAGTAAAGAAAAATAATGGAGCATCACTTGTGAAGATTAATTGCTTTAAGAGGGGTACACAGCCTATCACCATAGCCAATATCTGCGAAAGGAAAACGAAAGAGAATTCCAGTGTATAAATATCACAGGGACAAGTGAGATTACTCCAATAAACTTTTTATTTTTACGTCAATAAATTGTTTTTTTCATTTTGATTTCAAAAATTGCAAATGACACGGGGGTAGAGTTCTCTTAGATCATTAAATAACTCAAAATACTATATGGACGCGTCGTTGATGCTGCAAAATGCAACGTAATGACTGCTTCAAAATGTAGATTGAAAAATTTATACCATAAGTTAAAAAGTTTATACTGTAACTCATTGAATGTACACAGTCAGATTTTAATAATAAAATACACTAAAAACTTGATTATACACAATCATTTATTTATAATATAAAATTTTCAATTTATAATATAAAATCGCCAACATATAATATTTACAGTAGATTATACGCTGTCTTCTGCAGCATACATGAAATAAGAGGAAAAGGAATACATAACTATATTGTTGACTCACTGGTTCTAATTATTGTTGATTTATATAGCCTTCACAAGATTTCACAAGCCCCAGTGGGCTGTATGTTTTGATGCTTCAACTAAAAGCTAATATTTTCCTATCAAATAAGAGGAAAAGGAATACACAGTGGCATCATTGACGACAAGAAACGACGACCTCTCCAAGATGGTGGCCCCATACTTGCTTGTTGATCTGCTGATGTTGACTCAATCAACCCACATTTTTTGTTTTACTGTTCCATGAAACGGTGCTCACCGTCCGTTCCGCATTCTCTGTCTTTATTTTATAAAAAAACAACATTTTATCGTTTTTGAATGTCTCATAAAAATTATAAAACTTTCTTCTTTAGAAATTTTTTTCTTCAAAAAAGAATCAAAATACCCTTAATTTTTTTACTTTATATTACATCAACTCATCTCATTGTTACTTTGTTATTTCTCCTCCCGTTTTTTTTCTTTCCCTTTTCTCTCACACAAATTCAAGGATAATTTAATTTTTACATATAAAAATCAACACACATAAATTCCCGTAAAAAATCAACGGTTGCGTTTGGGATGGAGAGTATCTCCCTACAAACAAATCAAAATTCCTCAACAGTTCAACTTACAGAAGCAATGATGGGAGGTTGCACAATTTGCTTTAATTTCAACTTTTTGTAGATGAAGGTAAAAAAATTCCTTAATCTGCAAAAAGGCAGCAGACACTGCAAGTTGAATGTCAACGTAACTTCACCGTTCACCGTTCACCATCCATACGTTTGAGCATCCCCAATAAGCTACTACTCAACTCAGCTTACCCCACTCCAGAAAACAGTTAACTCCAGCAGATGGACTTTAACTGGCTCATAAGCAAAAAATACAGGGTAGCCAGATACGCAGCAAGATATTCTTCATACCTTTCCATTCTTCGGCTCGGCATATTCAGCTGTTAAAGTATCATGGCTGAGTAAAGGAACTTGCACAGGCATATGAGTCTTTGGAGGGTGCTTCTGAGGGAGATTTGCATCTCCAATTTCAAAGGTACCTTCAAGAGGGGGGGCCAGCATATTGAATACATATGTGTAAAGAATGATTGCTCCAACCTGAAAATCAAGGCATTTAGAACAAAGGATCTTTTTCCCCCGGGGAGGGGGGGGGGGGGGGG
>LIEC01000133.1:0-17288 GCA_001925005.1 Drosera capensis
TATTCCTTGAGAGAGGGCTCCAAGGGGCACACTTTCTTGAAATCTGGTCAAGTTGTACATAGGAGAATTATGGATGGCGATATTGTTTTTGTCAACAGACCTCCTACTACTCACAAGCACTCTCTGCAAGCGCTGTCTGTTTACATTCATGATGATAGCATTGTGAAAATAAACCCATTGATGTGTAGCCCTCTGGCAGCAGATTTTGATGGTGATTGCGTACATTTGTTCTATCCTCAGTCACTTTCTGCAAGAGCAGAGGTTATGGAGTTGTTTTCAGTTGAGAAACAATTACTTAGCTCCCACACTGGAAACCTTAATTTACAGCTGGCTACGGATGCTTTGGTCTCTTTGAAAATGATGCTTCAGGTTCACTTTCTGGATAAGTCATGGGCTCAGCAACTGGCAATGTTTGCCTCTGCTCCCTTGCCACCTCCAGCAGTACAGAAGGCATTCTTATTTGGTCCTCATTGGACAGCCCTGCAAGTCTTGCAGACTGCTTTACCTTCTGATTTTGACTGCTCTGGAGATCGATATTTGATTCGGAGGAGTGACATAGTGTCAATCGATTTCAACCGGGATGCCATGTCATCCGTGATTAATGACATTGTTGCTTCAATATTCTTTATCAAAGGTCCCAAAGAAGCTTTGAGTTTCTTTGATTCTCTTCAGCCCCTTTTGATGGAAAATATTTATGCTGAGAGTTTCAGTGTTGGTCTGAAAGATTTCTACATTCCTTCAGCCTTCGTGCATACCATCCAGATGCAGATTCAAGATATCGCTCCTTTGTTGTTTCAATTGAGATCTACATATAATGAATTAGTTGAACTTCAGATGGACAAATATATACGACTTCTGAATGTGCCTGTTTTTAATTTCATTCTGAAATCATCGGCTCTTGGCTTTTTGATCGGCTCCAAGAGTGATTCTGGTATTAGCAAAATTGTACAGCAGATAGGGTTCTTAGGATCGCAACTGTTCGATAAAGGGAAATTCTATTCGAGGAGCTTAGTAGATGATGTGTCTGTTCTATTCCAGAGGAAATACCCATATGGAAGTGAGTACCCTGCTGAAGAATTCGGCCTCGTTAAGAGTTCTTTTATTCATGGGTTGGATCCATTTGAAGCAATTGTACACTCAATTGCTACTCGAGAGGTTATAATTCGATCATCAAGGGGGTTGGCCGAGCCTGGTACACTTTTTAAGAACTTGATGGCCATACTACGAGATGTTGCCATCTGTTATGATGGCACAGTGAGAAATATCAGCAGTAATTCCATTATTCAGTTTGACTATGGATTTAATGTGGGGAAGTCCCAAAGTTTATTTCCTGCTGGAGAACCTGTTGGCGTCTTGGCTGCGACGGCTATGTCTAATCCTGCATACAAGGCTGTACTTGATTCTTCCCCGAGCAGTAATTCATCCTGGGATATGATGAAGGTGTGCTTTCTTCACATCCCTTTTCTTCCAGGGGCATAACTGATATGTATTGTTTATTCAGTCCCGAGAGAGAAATCAGACGAACATGATGCAAGTCAACATCTCGGAAATATGGTGCATCCACATTGAGATTGTCATCTTTCTACTAGAACCCCTTAATGTTCAGTTTAAAGTTTTGGTATGACATTTTATATAACCGGTGCCAGGCTCCAGCTTTCCTTACGCAGTCACCCTTTCATGACACTCTTGAACCGTTTCTGGGATGAATAATTTCATCCATACTTTCTACCCACTAGGCTTGCAGTTATGCACTAGGCTTGCAGTTTTCAAGCATCTCTCATGGGTAAAATTAGGAGTGGAATCAATTTTTATTTTCCTAATGGTGCTTTGTTTTCCATCCATCCAGGAGATACTGTTCTGCCGTGTTAATTTCCGGAATGACATCCTGGACCGGCGTGTCATTTTGTACCTAAATGACTGCCCCTGTGGTGGGAAGTATTGTCGCGAACGTGCCTCCTGCCTGGTTAAAAATCTACTGAAGAAGGTTAGCTTGAGAGATGCAGCGGTTGAATTTCTGATTGAGCAAGTTTTCATTTTCATTTTTAAGTGTATCTCCTTGCATGCAAGTTTTTCCTAGTAGTAGTGAAATGGAGCTGAGCTGGTGAATTGTGCTAGGATTGCTGCTTTGAAGTTTCTTCAAGATTGTTCACTGCTCAAGATTGTTCACTGCTTATCTTTAAAGCTTTTCAAAGGATCATCGTCCTTGCTTGCAATGATTTTCCTCAAGCCTGTTTTTGTTACTAACTTAAGCTTGTAAAGAGTTGAAAATTTTTAACTTCCATCGTCCTTTATATTCTGCTTGTTACATTTAAGAAATGTAATAGATAAACTGATTCATGCAGGTACAGAGGTCTGGCAGATGTGTCTGAAAGTTCTGAATTAGGCACAGGCCTTGTTGGCCATATCCATCTCAATAAGGTATTCAATTTCTTACTGTTAGGTTTTCAGGAAATTCTTCCTATCAGAAGTTGTAGAATAAGAGCTTATGTAGGTCCTTTGTACAGGCCTTGCTTAATGATTTGAACATAAACATGCATGACGTGCTGGAGAAGTGCCAGGATGAAATCAGTTTGTTTCGGAAGAAAAAGAACTTTGGCTACCATTTCAAAAAGATACTTTTGTCAAACAGGTAAGTTGTTTGCTCTTGAAGGTTGCTGATTATATGATTGATTCGATTTTGTACTATCTAATTGTCTGTTTGATGAAGTTTTAATTTCAAGGAGTTCATTCTTTAATGTCGTACTTTTGAGATGTGATAAGCATGAAAAGTACGGTGTCTGACGTTATGGTTCTCTATGGGCAGTGAATGTTGTGGCTTCCAGCATGGTAGCAAGTGGTCTGATATGCCGTGCTTAAAGTTCTTTTGGCAAGATGTAACAGACAATCATTTGGAGAAAGTATCTCATTTGAGGGCGGATGTTATCTGCCCTGTTCTGTTGGATACAGTTATTAAAGGTTGGTGTTTTTATTTCTATACTCCTAAAAATTATCATTTCTAATTTGCTGTGCTTTTACTTAGTGGACAAGGTAATGAGTAGTAATTTACTTTATATTCTGTGCTTTTGTTCGTGGTGGAGAATGTGTGTTGTAGTCTATCAGATATTTGAATGAAAGTTCTTTTCAACATCTTTTACCTAAACCTCGGGATACTAACAAACCTCCGAAGTCCGACCCACCAAAATAAATAAAAATAAAGCAAAAATCAACTGAAGCAAAACAGTCGCCTTCACTAGTGATCTGGGTTAGAACTTGGAAGCATACAAGCTTCTTTTGTGCCTGTGACTGATTACCTTCTGCAGCGTAGTTTATCTTGTGTTCATGCATGAAAATGTTAACAAAACAAATTGTATGTGGTAACATAAGCAAAGTATCTTATGTTTGGAATAGAGCTTAATGAAATGTTGGCATGCTTTCTTGTATGAACCTTGCAGGTGATCCTCGGATTTCTGCAGTCAACGTGATATGGGTGAGTCCAGAGAGTACAACTTGGATACGGGGTGCCTCTGACAGTCATAAGGGTGAATTGGCTGTTGAGGTTGTCCTTGAGAAAACTGCAGTTAGACAGAGTGGTGACGCTTGGAGGATTGTCTTGGATTGCTGCCTTCCAGTATTTCATCTCATTGATACATCGCGTTCGATACCCCATGCAATTAAACAAATTCAGGATCTTCTGGGAATTTCCTGTGCATTTGATCAGGCAGTTCAGGTATCAATGAACCAGCTACTGATATGTCATCTAATTTAACAAGCCCAGTGGTTTCGATTACTTCCGAATATTTGAGAAATTACTCTAAAGTTTTGTTTGACTAAATGTACACCACCGTATTGATCCATTGTGAAGCCTTAAGGATATAAGAAACCGAAATCTGGACATTGGATGTAAATTATGTGTTGTTTTGTCAAAAGAATAAAACCCTTGGTTATTTTTGCAGCGGCTATCAACGTCAGTGACAATGGTGGCAAAAGGAGTGCTGAAGGAGCATTTGATCCTTCTGGCTAGCAGTATGACTTGTACTGGAAATTTGATTGGGTTCAATATAGGCGGGATCAAGGCTTTGTGTCGTGCACTAGGTGTTCAAGTGCCTTTCACCGAAGCAACGCTTTATGTATGGAGTTTTACTTTCTTGTTATAAATTACTTTGCCGTTGGACCCATTGACATACATGATCTGTGATTTTCTCCCCTTACCTTTTTCGCTATGGTTGGTATTTGTTAGACTCCAAGAAAGTGCTTCGAAAGGGCAGCTGAAAAGTGCCACACCGACTCTCTCAAAAGCATTGTTGCTTCATGCTCATGGGGCAAGCGTGTAGCGGTGGGTACTGGAGCTAAATTTGATGTCCTATGGGACACAAGAGAGGTATTATTTGTTGTAATTTTGCCATTTCTATGCATAGCTTCCTATTGTTCAGGTTCTCAGTGTACCATCATTCTTCCATATATTCTTTTCCAGACCAGCAAACTCCAAGGAGGAATCGATGTGTACAATTTTCTTCAGCTGGTCAGAGGTGCAAGTGCAGAGGAGCTTGGAACCGGATGCTTAGGAGAAGATGTTGATGATTTCGAGCTGGAGGATGAGTTTTTGGAAAAAGGATGGTCGCCTGAGCAAGAACCCAAAGCAGTTTTTGAAGATGGCGTCGACATAGAATTAGGTGCTGGTTGGGATGGTGCTCCGTCGTCGAATAGTCAGGATGGTTCTCAGTGGAATTCAGCCAAGCCATCTCAATCCTCTGGTGGCTGGGGTTCTGCGGCTAATGGTGACAGAGATGAGAACACAAAGGAGAGCTCCGGCGCATGGGGTGATGCGACCGCAAAGGAGTGCTCCGGCCCATGGGGTGATGTGACCGCCAAGGAGAGCTCCGGCGCATGGGGGAATACGTCTGCCAAGGAGAGCTCTGGCGGATGGGGTAATGTGACGACCAATGAGGTCACCAGGGAAGGTTTCATCGGATGGTCCTCTAAAGCCAACAGCAACCAGTCAGACTCACAGCATGATGGTTCTTCATGGAAGAACCATAATAAACCAGCCAAGGCTTGGGACTCATCTTCTGGCCAGCAAAGTCAGAGGAACTCAACTTGGGGAAAAACAATTGATGGTGCTGGAAACAATACTTCTGCAGAGTGGACCTCTTTAGGCGACAGCAGTCAACCAGAGAGCGCTATGACTTCTTGGAAGCCAAATAGTGATTCTGGTATGAACTGGGAATCTGCTAAGTTGGATAAAGCGGCTTCCACGCCTGGATGGGGTTCTAGCATGACTGGTGATGAAAGTAAAAAGGAGTTGAAGTCTCCGTGGGGAAAGAAGAGAAGTCGAGAAGAGGATGCTGATTATACACCTGGTCCAGGTTCTAGTACGGCCAATGACACTAGCATTGACTCACCTGGTTGGGGAAAGAAGGGAAGTTATGTAAGCAGTGGCGACACTACTCCTGGCTGGGGTTCTAGTGTGGCTGGTGGTGAAACCAACAAGGAGTCGGAATCTCCATGGGGAAAGAAGAGAATGCATGTTGACGTTGCTGATGATACACCTGGCTGGGTCTCTGGTAAGGCCAATGAAACTAACAAAGAGTCAATATCATCTCCCTGGGGAAACAAGGGAATTCAAGAAACCAGTGTTGAAGATGTGCCTGGCTGGAGTCCAACATGGCTGGAGATGGAAGTAAGGTAGAGTCTAAATCGGTGTGGGGAAAGCCAAGAACTGAAGAAGCCAATGCTGACAATAGTGGCGCGAACCAGTCATGGGGACAGTCCTCATGGAAGAGTAATGGCGGTGAAAGAAAACAAGCTTGGGATTCTCGTGATTCAAGCCAAGAAGGGGGTGAAGGAGGTGAATCTCAGAAATTGCAATGGGGACAGTCTCAGGGTTCTACTTGGAGAAAGAATGGACCTGAAGGAGCCAATACTGGTGGTGAATGGAGAAGCAAGAACAGGCCTCCAAATTCTCCAAGAACGCCTAGAGAAAACTTTGTACCTGCTCCAATGACTGCAACCAGGCAGCGGCTGGACCTTTTCCCCGCAGAGGAACAAGAGGTGTTGTCTGAGATTGAACAAATTATGCTGTCCCTTCAAAGGATTATGCACAGAATAGGGTAACTTCTCAACCCATGCCTACCGTCTTTTTGCTAAAGTTGTGTTTCATTTAACACCTGAATGCAAAATTATGATGAATCTTTTGCAATTTATATTCATACTCAAATTTTGGTTCCTGTCTACTGATTCGGCATTTTTGTTAAGGTACAATGATGGAGATCTCTTGCCAGCTGAAGATCAATCATATATTCTGGACAACGTCTTTGCTCACCATCCTGATAAAGAAGCCAAAACGAGAGCTGGAATCGACCATCTCATGGTATGCTGAACTCTAATGCTATTTTTTCCAGTAAATGGTTCTGTCATGCATTAAGAGGTGAGGTTAATCATTTGCTTATTGTGTACCATCGTGTTTGATTTTGCTATATCAATCTGCAGGTTGCTAAGCATCACAACTTCCAAGACAGCAGGTGCTTATATGTTGTCACTACTGACGGTCAGAAGGAAGACTTCTCGTATAGAAAGTGTCTAGAAAACTTGGTCAGAACAAAATATCCTGATGTTGCTGAGTCATTCCTGATGAAGTATTTCAAGCGGCGAGCACCCCATGAGCAAGGTGATCAAGACAGGAACACCCAGAATTCTCCTGGTTGGAACCGTGAGCAAGGCGATCAAGACAGGAACACTCAGAATTCTCCTGGTTGGAACCGTGATCGAGGCAATCATGACAGGAACACCCCAAGTTCTCCAGGTTTTGGCCGTGAACCAGGTGATCAAGACAAGAATTAACCTGAATTCTCTAGGTTTTATATGTACCCTGTGTATGTTGTCACTAAGATTAGAACAGCCTAATTTTCCAGGGTTAGCATTTGTGGTAGGTTTTTCTGTGCTCAATGGGTTGGTTGTATATATATTTATCAGTTAGGATGGTACCGGGCTCTTGACGACTACTTGTTATATGATCAGCAAGGATATGTTTAACTTGAAGTCTTGCTCTTGGGCGCATTACAGGAATATCATTGCAGGTCGCATTTGATTTCATGATGTCAAACTCGTGAAGTACCGGAAACTTGCAACGCCTCTGTTTATGCGCTAGGAAGCCGGTGGTTTTGGGAGTTTTACAACCCAGTTGCATCATATCGCCTAATGCATAAGTAATCAGTATATTTTTGACAATACCCGTAGCTAGCGTGCAGGAAATTCACTTCTCCAGAGACAGAACCGCCAAGCAGATGAAACCAGCTTGCTGCAAAAATGATTGATTTGCGCAGGTGCTAACATTATTTTTCTAGCAATGTGTAAACATGTAAAGCAGCATTCACATACATCCTTGAAGATTGATCACGGTTAAGGAGCTTAGGTCGTGTCGACCACTTAACTCATTTTTTCTGCCACGAGTTACAAGATGTTACACCTTGGAGAGATGTTTGAAAGCTAAATTATGTTTACGTTGCACAAAACAGAATCTAAACAAAAACATAGCTCAACTGATAAATTACTGGTGAAAACAATATGCTACACAGGTATTTCGCGCACATAGCAGAAAGGAAGAGAAGTTCATGGCAAATGATTTCTTCGAGCTTCAATCAATCTTGTCATTGTTTGCGCCTACAGGATCCGCCTGCATATCCTTGAGGGGAACTGCTTCCTCTCCATCTTTCACGTTTGAAGTATCAAGCTCAGGACTCACCTGTGGTCAATCATTAGCGTATGTTAATAACAGTCCCTTCCTCCAAACGGATAAAACTAAAACTCAAGTACGAGATCCAGAAAGATTACTCGTTCATATCATGTTTGATTGTTTGGGACACAACAATTCCTCGCTTTGAATCACAACATACAGACAATAAAATGAAAGGGTCCAGCAGAAAGAATAGATTGTGAAACCGCCTCGAAAGCTGACCTGGTGAGCCACTCAATACATTTCACGGTCCATCATAATTGACACAAAGGGTGCATAGCATCACGTATCAGATTAGAGCATCATCTTCACTTCGAATATGCAATCCAATTCCATAATCCCATATACCTTTTATCCAATGGATGCACATAATCATTAAACACACTCCAATCATCTTCTCAAGTTGCTTATTTCCAACAGCTATTCACAAGAAAAATCATCTAAGCCCTTCAAACAATCAACCAAGTGCTACAACAAATCAAGTAATTGAGTAGCAAAGAAACGGCACACACAACAACCGAGGTAATCCCGTCAATTGGCACGGTCTAAGGAGAGCGTAATGTACGTAATCTTAGCTCTGTTGCTATGCAGAAAAGGAGACTGTTTCCGATGCACATAAGATTAGCACATCACTAATCGTGAAAAAGGAAACTCTTGCTTACTTTGTTACCCTTGGCGGCTGCCGGTTTGTAAGGGCAAGCTGGAGGAACCCTTTCCGGTTTCCTGTACTCCCATCCAAGTAATCGGTATACTCGTGCCTGAAATTGAATCCACCGAAATCCATTTAAGAAACTCAGTCAATGAACAGGGAAAATCCATTCACAACCCATATCTCTAAAAATATATTACCCATCATTCACAATTAATAAACCGATGATCGATCAACCACGTTTATTCAAACAACATCATCAACAACAAGACGATGAAGCTCAGCACAATATCATTCACAATTAATCAGCCAAATTACATCGGTGCTCAATGAACCAGTGTCGATTCACAATCAATCGACGAAAATCCACTGAATTCGAAATCCCTAAATCAATGGAATCAACTCAAAGGCACAAATAACATAAACAAAACCCTCACCATGATGAGATCGAACAAGAGTGGCAAAGCGTTGACGATCGGGATCAGGAAAAGCGGTAACAAACACATCAAACAGACCTGCCAAAAACAATAAACCAACATCATAATCTGATCAATTCCATGATCATCATCTTCATCAAATCCTTGGATGATGTGAGGAACGATGAAACAGAGAATCAAAAGAAAAAGAACAGAGATCCCAGAATGCGCGATGAATCTCATCGAAAGGAAACGAGATCGGATTGATATTCACCATCTTCGATTTCGTGTGTTTGATCTTCGAGGTTCGATTTCGATCTGTGAATCTGTGGGTGTTTCGATTGAATCGGGAGATGAGAATTCGTGGTTTTCTATGTCGAGAGTGGGCTTGGTGGGGTCTGTGAGATGGGATTGGGCCCGGCCCGGCCCAATTTGCCAGTGGGCTGCGAAGTTAACTAGGGGATAATAAACTCAAATAGGTAAAATATATCCCACCTGCCGGATTCGAACCTAAATAACTACAGCCCTTCGCTCTGCTAAATATATTTTTTATTACAACTTCAACGACAAAGTATTAACAAAAATATTTAAGTTCTTAAAGTTGTTCAATCTTTTTTTTCTGTTGCTTTTTAGAAATACTACCTCCATCTCAAAATATAATAAACAGTTTCAGCCGACACACGAATTTATATATTTTTAAATTTTTATGATATTTAATAAAAAAATAATATTTTTTTAATAATATTGACATGTAAATGGGGTTTAAAAGATAGAATAAAAGAGGAGGAGGAAGAAGAAGGTGATGTATGCATATAACATATTGTGATTTGTTTTATTTTTTATATAAAAATATTGTTAAATATGATATGTGAAATATATTTTTAAACGAATATAAAAATAAAATTTATAAATGAGAATGAGCAAATTGAGGAGCTGTTCTATCTCATTTTTTTCCCTTTTTGGTTTCTCATTAATGCACCTAGTTCTATTTTCGGCATCAATGCTTAATATTTTATGCCTTAAACTCCTCATCAATCTTAAACTGCTAACCTATCATAACAAATCTCACTGGTCACATGAAATTCATTTATGGCAATTCCCCAAAACTTTGATCTATTACATGAAATTCATGGCATCATTTGATCATCACCATATATCCAACCAAAATTCCACACCAAATACCACATTTCACAACCTCCATTTACACACTACCTACAACAAAAAGAAAATTACAGCCTAAACTTGAGCTCTTGATATCAACCTCGAACTCATCAGATTCTTCTTCGACAAAGCCCCCGTCGTCGCCGCCTGCGACTTGTTCTTCCCGTTATCCTCTTCCAAAATGGTGTCCAGTTTCGGCGAACTCGACGACCTCTGTTGCGGGCTGATCAACTGCGGCGGCGCCGATTCGTCGACCCAGTTGATCATCTGTGCTGATCTCTGCACACTATTACTCTTCGCCATTAGAATTTCCTCTTCTGCCTCTCCCTTCTAATGTAGAAGATTTGGTTGGAGAGGAAACTGAGAGGTGTGTTTGTGTGTGTGTTGGGTGGGTGAAGTTTTGGGGGGAATTTAAAGGTGGGAAAGGAAGTTGATATGCTATAGGACAGGAAAGCTGGTGGAAAGTGTTGTGAGTGAATTGTTTAACAAGAAAGGAAACAAGTGGAAAGAGGAAGGAAATGAATGGAAAAGAGAGGGAAAACGTGGGGGATTAAATTCCCTCGTCGGTCAAGGAGAGGAACAATATGCGATCAATGATCCATTACGGTGTAATGGATCAAAATCACGTGTGGGTCAATTGCGTGCGGAGAATTTTCGTGTTTTTCTGTGACAAGTAAGGTACGAGAATCTTTCTTGCTTTCGTGTGGTTCAGAAAAAAATGTCGTCTAGAACATTGATTTTAAATAAATTTTAGGTAATTATCAAGTATTTTTATCTAGGATAACGGGATAAGAGATATCGTCTTATTCATATTCAATCGATAAGGGGATTTTTTTTCCCGAAGAAAGTGTAGCATTTGTTGTCATTATTCTTTCTCAACATCATATTCTCATGTGATTATTCTAACTATATGTGCACAAATATTATGTTCATTGTTACGATTAAGGGTTGTTATATCTTAGCAAAAGTTATTATTCCTAAAAAAGTTTGTTGATGATTTGTGTGGTACGAATAGTCAGGAAAAATTTTCACTTTGTTCTCGTTATTTGTTTGTGATAGAATCCAATGTCCTTTTTCATGTTGGACATGCACTCACGAGTTGTCCATGAAGTAGCAAAACCACTGGCTCAATGTTCAACAATCGAGCTTATAGTTAGTGGCTGTGCTATATTGATATTCTTCTACTCCTCATATATCTGCATCATTTCTTGGTGTGAAACTATTGCTACCATATGTTTTTGGCTGTTGTTTTCGAAACGTTTGATTTGTGATAAATGTAATACCAATCTCAGATAGCTATTGATATAAGAACAAGTTCTTTCTTATTTCGTCCAAAAATTATTGTGATTGTGACAGATATGTAAATATAATGTTCGTCTATTAACAAATTCCAATATACCCACAAAAAGACTAACATAGCATTTTATACCAATAATTTTGTTTGTGTGATTTATCGGGTGAAACGAGTTTAGAGAAATATACAATAAACATTTCTCTATTCAAAGCCAAAATCATTTGTTTCTTCACCGTCTCTTCTCCCATTTCGTCTCTTCGTCTACTCCGTTTCATCCCCAAATCATAAACCCTAATTTCACTAATGGATCCCCAACATCGATCCCTCAATATTCCACTCAATCCTCATCTCCAACATTCAATTCTCCTCTGTCATCACACGATCATCTCAATCAAATCACCCCAAATACCCAAAATGCCCCTCATGTTCCCCAATTCCGCCCCTCGCTGGCGAAATTCGAACCCTTTTGCGATACCCACTCAATTCGTGTTGATTTTGGGTTAGGGTTTTGGTAGAGTGGACAAAAGGGTGTCTAGAATTGTGCCCAAAGGTGGGAAATTCACGATGTTTAATAAGATCATCAAACGCGGGCACAAAAAGGGCTCGAAATCGAAGGACTCGATTGCCGGGTATGGGTTATCGGATCAATGGAGCTGCGGTGAGGTTTGGAGGACCGATATCGTCGTTAATCATGCGTCTCGGGTCGGCCCGCCTGGATCAGCGGGTCCGCATTCGGGTATTGGTGATGTTATAGTTGTTGCAGCGCCTGTGATGGCACCAACGGGTGTGTTCGAGGCGCTGCCGATGTTTAGGGATGCTCCAGGTTGGGATAGGGAGGTGTTGTTTCTTAGGAAGTGCAGATTTGTTGTTACCAGTTCGATTTCACATATTCATTGAAGTCGGTGAAGGAGAAGGAGATTAAGAGGCAAACGTTGTCGGAGATCGTGGATTATGTGCAGTCGGGTACGGGGAAGATTCACGAGAATGTGCAGGAGGAAATGGTTAAGATGGTGTCGGTGAATATATTCCGGTGTTTGCCTCCGTCGTTGCGCGAGAGTTCCGGTGTTGAGGTTGTGGATTTGGAAGAGAAGGAGCCATATGTTGAGCCCGCGTGGCCACATTTGCAATTGGTTTACGAAGTGGTTCTGAGTTATGTGGTGTCACAGGAGACAGATACGAAGGTTGCTAAGCGGTATCTTGATCATGTGTTCGTGTTGAAGTTGCTTTTGTTTGATTCGGAGGATAGGTTTGTGTATGAGACTGAGAGGTTTGATTGGAGATCCTTGGAAGTATCATCAATGGTTTCGCTTTGCCCATGAAAGGGGAGCATAAGTTGTTTCTCGTCCGAGTTCTGATTCCACTTCACAAGCCTAAGTCTATTTCTCTGTATCATAATCAGCTTTCTTATTGCATTACACAGTTCGTGGAGAAGGATTATAAGCTAGCCGATACTGTGATCAAAGGGTTGCTGAAGTATTGGCCAGTTACGAACTGCCACAAGGAAGTTCTTTTCCTTGGGGAGCTGGAAGAGTGCTTGAGGCAACTCAGCCAGCGGAATTCCAGCACTGTATGGTTCCTGATAGGTGTCGAATCCTCCAAAAATAATTACCCTCTCTAACTATTTCTGTATAACGATGAGTGGGATCATATCCACAGGGAATGGGTTAGATTAACTTCACAGTGAATGTAACTAGGGGGTTTTGTTTGAGATTGATTACTGTACTAACTGAGAAACAATTCAATGCAAGAGTATGAAATAATAAAGATGAGAATCGAAATGTGGAGAAGAGTCTAGTTGAAGATATTATCTCTATTCTGACTCAAAGTATTGATCATCGATCAATGAATAATTCATATGTTCAAGAATAAATTGGTATGGTTGTTAACAACCTCTCTCTCCTTAATTTGTCGATAATTAGGAAAAGTTTGTTAAGAATTTTTTTTATTGATGGACAACCCTAGAAAGCTCTTAGGATTTAGCTTTTCAATAACATTAAGTTCTAGAGAGACTATCAATTCTAGCCAACAAACTCACGAAGCGTGGTTCATTAGACTACACATGTACTCCCTTAACAACAACTACACATCAGAACATTCAGACAAATACGGATTTGAAGGTTCTCAAAATGCAATCGATGTTAATTACCACATCATTAGAATCATTCAAACGATTACATATTTGAGCTTCTAAATGGTTCTACGTAACTTTGAGAATCAAACAATACGTCTATCATTCAATACGTCAAAGCAAAGATAACAAGAGCAGCGATCATTGACGTGGAAAAATCTGGCTGAAGCCGCAGAAGAACACATGGTTACAATCCCCATATCGCTGAAATTCTTGCTGAATCCTTATCAAGATGGTGTGTCTTTGCAATCCCTGAAGCCATGAGATTTTTGTTCCGACTAAAGGCAGTATCAACCGTGAAACTTCCCATATCTGCCTCTGCCTTACAGGGTGTGCTATTTGTGTTGACAGTTTTCAATGATATTCAGAGAAAAAGGATGTATTCAGTAAACTAAGTTGCAAGAACAAATGCTTGCATTGCTTGATTTTCGATGTGCATACGCCACGAAAACTCGTGGGCATGTACAGAGTATAATGCAACAGTTATATGTAATCGTATCGCCTCTATTTTTTCATGCACCGATGACTCTAAATCTTGACATGTTCATCTCTGATTATTTTTTGTTGAAATAATCTTTTATTTTATAAAAAAAATCAGTATTTTCAAAACAGTTTTTCATAATGTCAAGAAGTCTTGTGATAAAAGATAATTTATCTAATAAATTTTTTTATGAATATAGTGATCTTGACAATATCAAAAACTGTCTAGATAATAATTATGTTTTTTTAACCTGTTTATTAGTATAATGACAATTGAACTGTTAACGAACTCATAATTTGTTGTTGGATAACAGCGATTTTCCTTTTAATCCGATGCACATAAATGTCTAACCAAACACACACACAAGTTATCCTCATCAGAATCTATCTATCTCTGTCCATTCTAACCACTGAAACAAAATCCATAATGTGGATAACATAATACAAATATTTTTCTCATTGGCACCTCAACCAGCCTCAGCTCTTCACATCTTCACTCAATCTCATCAACCCGCATTCAACTCTATATCCACTTATCATCATCTTCAAGGCAAGCACAAACAATTTGGTAACTTGACTTCAATGACAACAGAGGGAGCAATCACACTTCAAAGAGATGTTCCATGGAGGGAAACCAGTGGGGTTAGACCCATCCCAAAAATCCATCTTTCCCCTGCTCTTAGGGTCCCTCAAAACCCTCATTCCGATTATGCCCTCTCCATCATCAAGGTAGAATTTTTCTCATTTTGGGACCCCTTTTCAGAGTTCTTGAATGTGGAGAAGTTTGCCCTTTTGGTGTTTGTTTTTGGTTTTGAAATTGGGAGTTTTTGATGGATTTTCTTGAAGACTATGTGATTGGTTTTGGTAATGCGAATTCTTGTTGTGCAGGATATGGATCCAATAGGAAAAGGGTTGGCAGTTGATGCTGTGGTTGAATCAGCTGGACCAGAGTGCATTGTGCCTGGGCAAGCTGTTCCGGTCAAATTGCTTGGTTTGAAGGTATAATCATAGTTGTTTTTATGTTATAATCGCTCGAAGCCATATTCCAAAGCGAACACACAACATCAACAACGACCCAGTTATTCCCGTCATCGATATATATTCCACGCATATTCTAAAGCGACCATTAAGAGAAAATCATACTGTGTCGATGTAGCGTTTCTCATGCTATAATTTGTGATACAAGGAGGCCGAGGCGCTTGTCTGCAGAGTATAGTTATAGTCTAGATGTATTGAGTACTGAAGGGTTATCAAACATGCTTTCTGTAATCCTGTTATTGGAGAATGTTACACGAACTGTCCTCTCTGGACCTGAAAAGTTTTGTTTTGCCTGATCAGATGATTTTTTCGCCATGTATGTCCCCGTTTCCGTTGATCATAAATCTGATCGCATTGCATTTACAGGTGTGGCCCGTTGGAGTGAACTTGAAATTTTTGGAACCGGTTGGCCGGGAACTCAAAACTGTTGGGAGGGTAAACTCTTGGTTACTTGGTTAGAGAATGACAATGCTGCTTGGTTCATATACTCCATGTGTTACGTCTTTCTTTAGCGATTGCACTGATCGTCGCGATCGATGTTAACACGTTGCACATATATGTTTCCAAAATTTATCCTTATATTCTTGCTATTAGGAGCCTGAGCGTATGCATTCGTGTTACCTAGTCCGACTCTTGTAGTTTGTTGCTAGCGATGTTCCTTACCAGTTGGTATGCTTATGTGGTTATGTTGAATGCATCCAGATCTTGGACATGGCAATGGATCTAGCGAGTTACAGTCGCTGAAAGGAGATTTTCTGCCAAAGCAGAAGTACTCATCAAAGGAAGACACAGGTCGATCGAGGCAGTATTATCAGCATTTTAGTGAACTTGAAGTTCTTAAGCACTTGCTTTTTTTGTACTTGTCGATCTTGCAAATGTTCTCCTGAAGGAGTCTTTGCTTTGGTACGTGTTGTACTGTATATGTGCATAAAACTCATTAACTGCAACTGTAATAATATTACAAAAGTACCTTACCAAACTATGGTAACCTGGATCTATCAAAAATTTGTACAATGTCAAGAGAAATCAATTCAGTTATAAATGGTTCCTCTTCTAATCGTGAGATTTAGATCGAGTTCAATAAAATTAGGATATAAAGTGTCTCTGATGTCTTCTCTGCACTCTACCTTGCTATTATGTGTGCAATAAAATCGGTTAATGGGTCACTACATGGGCTTGGCCCAAATCCCATGCTGAGTTCAGCCCGCAAACTCTGGGCCTCCATCTATCCAGCCCGAAATTTCATCTCCATCACAAACTCTGCTTATCCTCACCGGCTCACCGTATACCCCGCTCTTCTCTCCACCTGGCGCCCAACTGTCCACACCTCGCCCCCACTTTCCTCCACGTGTCACCCAACCCACTCCTCAACCCTGACCAGACAATTCTATCCCATTTCCTATATGATCAAACATAATTATCCTCACAATCAAACGTTGGAACATCAAACATGGATTCCAACAACCTCAAACACCGTACAACGACGGATTCCTCCTCCGACCCCACCACCACCGCCTCTGCCACTACGGAGGGCGGCGATGTCAATCGGGCGAAAAGACAGAGAAGAATGGCATCAGCGAAACGAGGCCTAAGATCGTTATCAATAGCGGTCTTAGTCCCGGTCCTCCTGGCCCTATCAAACATATACTTCTTCGTCGGTGGGCCGGGCCGCGGCCCATCACGGCCCAATTGGATCCCGCCCCACTGGGCCCTGCACATGACTTGTTTGGCCTCGGTGTCCTTATTGGGCCTGTCGGCGTGGATAGTATGGGCCGAGGGTGGGTTTCATAGGGACCCGTCGGCTGTGGGTTTGTATTTGGGCCTGTTGGGGCTTGGGCTGGCCTGGGATCCGATTATGTTTAGGTTTGGGTTGAATTGGGTTGGGCTTGCTGTGGCGGCGGCCGTGGGTGGTGGGCTGTGGAGGTGGAGCAAGGTGGCGAGGAGGGTGAATCCGATGGCTGGGGATTTGGTGATGCCGTGTTTGGGCTGGGCCGGGTTTCTTGCGTTTGTTAATCTCAGGATGATCATCACCGGAGTTCGTAGGTGAATGTTGTTAATTTGGTTTTTTTTTTTGTCCTTTGGTGTTTGTGGGCCTAAATAACTTATATTAGGGTTTGGTTTGTAACTCGTGAATTTGTGTAAAAGTTTCTTTGTGTGAGTAGATACAAGAGTTCAATAATGTAGTATTAATTGTGATATAAGCAGTTGAGGAACTCGTGTCGTTGATCTAGTGTTCGATTATTATTTATTAATGTCCTGAGATTAAGGAAGTAAATGATAACACAATTATGCTCTGATCAAAGGTTCACACTTGATCGGGGGATTTAGACGTTAAGAGTTGTAAGCCAATTATGCTTTGATCAAAGGTTCACACTTGATCGGGGGATCCAATTATAATTATGCTCTAATCAAAG
>LIEC01000134.1:0-14586 GCA_001925005.1 Drosera capensis
CGATCTCTGGCTAATCAACACGCCGCGCCTCTGCCCTTGCCGGAAAACAGCTAGCCAGCGACGGCGAGCGAGGCGGCATTACAAATACTAGTAAAGCCTTATAAATGAATTGCTTATGGTTTTTGCGCTATTTGTGGTCGGTGTTGATGTGGTTAGGGTTTCATTGACGTGCTTCGCATGTGTGTTTGTCGTCAGTTGCTCTGTTCTCGCATGAGTAATATGTCTAGGGTTTAGCGATTGGCGCATTTTGAACATTGTGTGTGCTTGTGTATGTATAATGTTTTTGTTTCGTGTTTATGATCCCGTGGCGCTGTATGCATATGACCAAGTGCACTTGCCGGTTATCGTCTTGTATAAGCTTGCTAGTCGTGCTCTGAGTTCGCCTTTGTACACAACACCTATCTGAATTTTTGTGATTGTCATGCTTGTAGGTCTGATTTTGATTAAACGCTCCAGTGGTCGTCGTGTTTATCTTACCTTGACAGTGTAAGATATTCCTCCTTGCAAGGAAGGTGGAGGAAGAATGAGTTCCTTCCCAGTCAATGTATCTTCTCTCTATATTGGCACAAACGTGAATGGTAACCTCTCGAAGCACAATGCATGCTGCAAGGTCAGGCCTCTGTGTGACAGCCAGTGCAAAATGGGTAGGGCAATGCCTCTCCTTTCTCGTGTTGCAATTCAATATGTCAGTGTGTCTGCTTCCGGAAAGGGAATGTCCTCCTCAGGATCCAAGCGTGGCTTCTTTGATCAAAAGAGCTTCACTGACGGTTTGTGTGGAATCGTTGTGAAAGGAATTATCGGGTCACTTTTCTTCTTGGGTTTTGTCAATGTTAGACAAGCCGTGGCGTTGCCTGTTCCACCAAGTGTAAACGTACAGGAAAGGAGCGATAAGATTGAGGATAATATTGACAAGATTAATGATAATATCAACAACAAAGACACCGGAATTAACAAGATTGAGCATGAAGACACTGGAATTAGCAAGTTTGAACATGAAGACACTGTAATTAGCAAGTTTGAGCATGAAAACACTGCAGATATCGAGGATGTGGACCCGGACCCTGAAGCCATTAAAGGCGAGGATGAAGCATTGTACCTGAAGCTGTTAGAGCAAAACCCACGAGATGTTTCGGCATTGCAGGCGGCACTTCTCTTGAAAATAAGGAAAAAGGAATATAAGAAGGCTGTGAAGTACGTGGAGATGTTGATTGATGTCGATCCCAATGAGGTTGAATGGAGGCTTTTAGAGGCTTATATTTATGAGATGATGGGTCAACTCAGTAAATCCAAGAGATTGTTCAAGGAAATCTTGGAGGAATGGCCTCTGTTGTTCAAAGCTTTACATGTAAGATGCTCACTGCTTCCTCTCCTCAATGTTCTTTTCTCACCTCTGAAACTGCAGTCCTATTGCTTTCCTGCCAGCTTGTATGTTGAGTTTTGTGCTAAAAGATCACGTCAGAGTACAGCTGTTTGAAGCATCGATTTATAGTATGCTGAGTTTTGCTAAATGATCACATCAGTGCATAGTTATTTGAAGCAAACCCGCTGTTTGCTCCTCATGCAATGCTTCTTTCTTTAAGCAGTTTACTCTCTTTCTTTCTTTCTTTCCTTTTTTTTTTTTTCAAATACCTGGTATAATATCGAGGACGCATCTCATGTTCACTCTGGCTCTCATCGGCCAGGGTTTGGCAATGGTGATGACCAAGAAGCATGAGGGTCCTGCTGTTTTCGAAATGCTGTATAAGGCGGCGGATCTTGCTTCGAGGAAGAAAAGTGTCAATGATGAAAGAAATATAGGGATGTTAATCGCTCAAATGCATCTCGTACATGTAACTACAAAATCAGTTCTACTTTCAGATTACAGCTTGGAGTTCAAGTTGCTTAGAGAAGCTGGCTGGGCGTTTGCCGTAATTGGATATTAAAAGACTTTTGTACTTTAACAGGATAACTTGGATGAGGCGTTGAGGAAGATCGAAGAGTTGCGTAGTCAGAATCCCCGAGATTTTCGCCCATATTTATTGGAGGTACCCTTGTCTGCCACTCTTTTGCATCATATTTTTTCCACTTTAAGCCATCCATAGCTAGTAGGAATGTAGGATACTAGATGTAAACGTGATATAGTTACAAGCATATGCAGCATCCTTGTAGCTGGTGCAAGTGAACTTAGTAAAACTGTGAAATGATTCATGCCAATATGACATAAATTAAGGAGCAGTCTACTGAAAATTTCTATGCTACCCTTATATCTCTAAAAAAAATGCAAATATGTTTCTGTTCAACAGAGTCCATGTCAATGGGCATCGCTCTGAGATGGAGATTGTACCTGACTTCTCAGGGTCATGATCACCTTTCGAATATATGACCTACAGAGAAATGGGTTAATCCAACCCATCTTTATTTTTAAAATGAGAAAGGGAAGAAACTACGGGATCTACCCTTTCTATTTTGAATTTTCCTATGATATCTTGTTACGAATAATTCCAACAACCTCGGATGCCACATGCCTAATAAGAGAGTCTCGGCCTATCTGGGTATCGCCAAGTCTTGAAATTGCTTGCTTTATCTCATTTTTTGTTGTGTACACTAAATGATTCTGTCTATATTTGTCTTGATTGCTCAATCCCAAAAATCTATGTCCAGTGAATATTAACCGCTCTTCTGCGGGAATTGTAGGGAATAATTTACAGTTTGCAAGGCAAGGAAAAGGAGGCCAAGGATTTTTTCAACATATTTCAGAGCCTTGCACCTGAAGACTTTCCTGAAAGAGGTTACCTTGATGACATAATCTTGGAAGCAAAAACTGAATTGAGACAACAACTTGATAAGAGAGTTTGAAAATCATCTACAGCATTAGTTCAACAAGCTGGTCTTTGATTCACTGGTATGATGCTCTTATATCATGGCTTCATTAGGTTCAGCACTTTGATTTGAGGACATATATGTTCTGTTAATGGATGAACTTGGACTGAGGTTAATAGAAAGGACATAAAATATTGTAAGTTATCGTGATGAACATGTTCGACTTCACAAAGCAAAAAGATTTATGTGAGTGTGACGACCCATCTTATGGAATCATAATGCTGATGATGTCTGAGATGGCGATTTCTAATTGAGATGATGTTTTCATTCTTAGGATTAGCTTCTGTTGTCATTTACCTTCTTCAGTTTAGATGACGGATCCTCCATTTCTGACGGCAATGTTATTGATGGTGCTAGCATCCGCACTATGCCATTTTTGCTCTTTTACCCCTTCTCCTTCTACTTGCTCTTATTGTGTGGTTTCTTTTTCTGTGTAGGATTCTTCTCGCGGTAATTTAAGACAAAGTGTTGAGGCGAATTTCGAGCTTGGTGTAGACTGTAATTGATGTTTTGCAAGGGAAAGAAACATCCAAGTCTTGTTCGCGCTCTGTTTTTCCTCCAGGAAGTATCATTCAATTTCTAACCAGCAGTGTGATCATGCAAGTTATATCGACTCTAGGCCTGATTCTAGTGTGGCAAGATGATGAGGACGTACGGCTAAACATCGTCGTGGGTTGATGCGACTTTGATAGGGTTATCATAGGTTCTTCGTGTATGCCAAATATTTCGCTTGTAATGTCTGTAGCTGTTCATCCGTTGCCAGAACACCGATGTATCTTGTCATTGATTGGTCAGTTTAATACTCGAGGAATTTCGACATAGAAACACTTGTTTTCCCTAGCCATGTGTTAACAAGGGATTAAGGCAGTGCTGGGTAACCTTTTCCTCTACCCTAACCTAGAGGAAACATCTTCTTGTTATAAGTATATATTCCCTCGTTGTAATTTAGATATTTTCTTCGTTTTATATTATAGATAATATTTTTTTATTCGAGTTGTCCTAAAATATAAATAGCATATCATATTTAATAATCTTTTCATACAAAAAAAAACAAATCATCATATGTTATAGTATATTTATCATTTTCTTTCTCCTTCTATCTAAACGTCATTTATATCTCACTATCATTAAAAAAAATATTTTTTTCATCAAATTTCATATAAATTCAACACATACATAAATCCACGTGTATGGTCAAATTATTCATTAAGATAATATAATATACACGTCAAATTGTTCATTAAGATAATATAATGTTTGGATTATATATTTATGTCGATGTGAACTTTGATTCGTGTCGTAAGACGATTAAATATCATTTTTCGTGAAATTATCATGAAATATTAATGACAGTATAAATTATATACTTCAACTCGATATTAAGTTCATATTTTCGTCATATCCTTAAGACAAAACACGAACCTTATCAAATGTAGGTTGAATAATGAAAAGGATCAAAATATAAAATGACTGCGTGCATCCTGTGTTTTTTAGGCACCGTACTACCATATCATATGTTGCTTTGGTTTACTTTCAGTACTCTTATCATGTAATCTCCATTTGGCGGGACACGGAGAAAATCCACAACAACGTGTTCCCTCGACCACCGTCGAATTGAATCCACACACGGAGGCACACACCATGGCTCTCCTCGTCAAACCCTCGCCGTGGCCGTCATCATCTCCGATCACCGCCTCCGCCGCCCTCAGAATCTCCATTCGCTCTCTCCGCGTGCGCTATTCTCTCCCAAATCGAACCAAACAACACCATCCACGTTCTCCGTCGTGGTCGGCGGCGGCAGCGTCGATTGGTAGAGTCGAGGAGTCTCATCGTCGGCAGCGGCGGCGGCGGCGGGGGAGAGTGTATGCTGTGATTGGAGCGAGGGGAACGGCGGAGGAGGAGGAGGGAGCGGTGGTGACAGTGGTGGCTGTGGTGGGAGCAGGGAGTGTTAGTCCTCTGAAAGGGGCATCGTGGGAAGAGGTCATGCTTCACACTGTGAGTAATGAGTATGGCGGTGAAATCGCTCTTTGATTCTTTCCAATTCGATTTGGATTTTTGTTGTGTGAAGATTATTGGGGGTATTTTTGAATGTTTGATTTGATGAAGAAATAGGCGTTTTAGATATATATTTGTGGGTCTTTTACGGTAAGTTCGGATTTTGATAGAGTTGTTTGTGCGACATTTGTGGTGTAGTTGGTGTTGTGCAAGGGCATATCGTACACTTATTGTTGCCGAGAATGCTACACGGTATGTCGAGTCCCGTTGCATCTTAATTAGGGTCTGTTATGGGAAAACATACTCGTGGCATAAGAAATACGAGTATGTTTCCTTACTGGTTGCGTTATGTTTTGTGCTAGTTCTTTCTAAGAGGAATTCATTGGTTTTAGAGAATCTGGTAGCTACAGGACTGCCTCAAAGTTCCAGAGTTGGAAGAATTATCAGTAAGACCGTGTATGGTGTATTGAGCTTTCTTTCCTCGGCTGAGGATTGCTTAGCTACATTGCTTGTTTAGGCCTTTCGTTATTGAGTTCGTGCTTTGCAAGTCATCATTGTAGAGAACTAGGTTTCCTCGTGCTCCTAGGATAGATAATGGCTTGTTCGCCATGTTCATTGTTTATAGTTGGTGCCATAGTGAATATGGTAAATAATTTATGTCACTTTTTATTTTTCTTCTTACGCAGGCAGAGCGGCTTAGATGGATTGAGGAAAGCTTTGAAATGCTTGTATTTACAGATAATAGCTGTCGGTCTGATGATGAAATGACTCAGAATCTGCTGAAGAAGCTACAACTTGCATATGTATTGGTTGTTGTTTCGGTTAATAATCCAGATTCCGTAAAGTGGATCCAGATTCACAGTCGCAACATCCCTAATATCATTTGCTTCGAGTCATCTTCTGCTTTAACAAATAAGCTAGGTGGATATCTGATTAGTGATCAAATGAGAGGAAACATTTTCAGTGGAGTAGCCAATATTTCAGGGTCCATGAATGCCAAGGGAAGGACGGAGGTAATCCAAACAGTAGCCGAAGCATGGGATCGGTACAACTCCGATGACATTAGGTTTTGTATACTAGTCATAATCAACGCTTATATAAGGCCGGTCTCCGTACTCAACAACTTGAGATCGAAGGGTTTTTCTACCTTGAGCTGCATGGCGAAGAACTGCGGGCCTCAGATCCTCGATTGCCTCTTAGATCCCAACTGCAGGAAAGCACTTCAGTGTTTGAACCAGTGCAGCCCAGTTGACCAAGTGTGCAACTATCGCTGTATCGCGTCTTATGAGAGCCCTGCTCTAGAAGCATTCTCTCTTTGTGTGCTCCAAAAGCACAACTGCTTGCAGCTGGATGCAAAGATCCCCGTGAGACCTTATGTGCCTCCAATGGTGAAGTTTCAAGGATCTGAGCTGTGTCATGAGTCTGCTGAAGATCTTTTTGTTGGGTGGTTGGACGAATTGGATTGGAGCTGGCGGGTAGTGGCAGGACAAAATCCTGCTTATGATCAATTCCCGTGCCAATACCAGCTGTTCTATCGTGGAAAAGCTCGAGGATCATTTTGGTATGAGCCGGTCTTTCAGGTTAGGACCCTAGATGGGAGAATTGTTTGGAGGAGACGAAAATATCGCGTGAAGAGAGGGACAACTCCAGGGACCTTTTCCTTCAGTGTCCTGGATAATGGTGTAGTCTCAAATGAGAATTGGACTATCGTAGACGTTGCGAATGATTTGAGCTGGGGATTGTTTCATTATCACGGTGCTGCTCGAGTTGCAGGGCAATCTTATACAGGGGCAGTCCTGGTTAGCCCAGATGGGAAATACCCAAGGGAGGTTGAAAGGCCGAGATTAGCTTCAGCGCTGGAGAAATGCGGAATCAAAGTATGGGAGCTGTTTGAAGTTGATAATTGCTCCTGTCAAGGTGCACCTTTGGGGCTACCTGAAGGGTCAAGTTTTCATCAGAAGATACGAATTGGTGATAGAAAACTTTCCTCCATTTGAGAGCACTGGATATCGTATCCTTAGTTTTCAGGGATATATCTTTGTCCAAGGTGTTGAGACATTTGTCTTCAAGGTCGAACAGGGATATATATTAAGCTTCAGAAGCAGGATTTCCTGCTGTCAAGTTTTGGACAGCATGGAATTGCAACCACACAAAAACAAAGCTCAAAAAAAAATTCTTGGAAAAAATTCATGGGCAATCTGCACCCTACAATGGGAAAACAGCACAGGAACAGCGGAATCCCCGACAGCAGGGGATCCAACGTGTTGCTCCTAACTTCGCAGGTAGCTGCTGAATGGAGAAGATAGCCATTTGATTCGTATGGATCACATCCTAATGCAGACTGTAATGCTTATATTGGATGACTCACTAGAGTTATGGTGAATGGATTGAGGTCTTGAGGTTTGAAGGCTTCATTCAAGGAGGTTTGGTGTTTCATCATGTAGTCTCACGCTCACTTTGGCAAAAAAATTTCTTCCAGCTAAGACGCTATACTCGTAAAAGCATAGTTTCCTCGTCCATATTGTTACGATTAGGGGAGAATCTAAGAAAGAAAATCACTTCTTAATCGGACTTGAGTGGAATATATATGTAAATTGAACCCAAAAATTTAAGTTAATGGGTTATTGATAGTTCACGCACACATATATATATATATTCTATTTTTTTTTTCTTTATAATTTATATAGATAAATTTATTCAAACATATTCTCAACCGATATTTCTCATTATTTTTTGCAAAGAACAGGAGACTTAGATACTCCATGACAGTATTCATATGAATCCTCCTAGGGTAACGTGCTTATTTTATGAAACCTAAGGTCTAAACCCCTTTGGTTGAAATTTTAACTTGCCCTTGAACAGAAGGAAGTCCAAACAGAAGTTGAGAATCGCGTCGTAGGTAACTGGTGGCGGCATTAGGTAAAAAAGTAATTGGATAACTCTCTTCAGGGCCAAGTCGCCGACTTCAGCTTGTGTTGTTATGTTGGTCGGAGAAGATTGAGATGCTCTTGATGGCTATATCCCTGATGTATGCATTATATTCTCAATTAGGCAATGCGTGATCGCTACTTACTATCGACTGATATCAATTTATACTCCTTCATTTACGTCTGATCAGTGTACCTTCGGCCCGATTATTAGAAGTAATCTTTGAAAGCTTTTTGCTCATCGAATCATCATTAGAATTCCTGCCTGAAGAACGATCGTCACTTTGAAGGTAAAGAAAGAAAGCAGTGAACATCGCCTGAATTACTTTCACAACTCAGGCTTCTTTCTACATCGCATAGGCCCTGTTACATTGACAAGGCGGACTGCTGTTTAGTGGTCGATATGAAACTTCGTGTAAGAATTGCAATAGCTCGATAACATTGTGATAGTCTTGTTTGATACGATTCAAGAAGACGAGAAACACGATTGGTCGTCGTCAAGAACATACGAATATTTGGTCGTACTATATGGTAACGAAAACTCTTTTATGTACTGATACATATGCTGATTACTAGGATTGTGTATCAAATTACTCATGATTTTGCTTACTGGCTAGATTGTGATGGTTGATCACTTGTTTTTTTTTTTTCTTACACGTTGATTGTTTGATTGGTTTGCTTCCACTTTCTCTTGTGCTTTAGTGTCAACCTCGCTCCTCTTTATGTGATGGATTTTTTCCTCTTTCGGCGTTGAATGAAATCGTGTGAAAAGACAAAAGCCTTAATGGGCCATGGGCCCAGGTGATGTTGAAGCCCGCGTTCAACTGATGAAGACACATGAACTATGGGTCTATTCCTATGGGCCCCCATTACTGGTCCAATTCGTTATTGGGCCCATACTGTCCAACCCATGTACCCCTCTTGGCTATCTATGTTTCTCTCCGAACTTCTGGTAATCAAGGTGGATCTGATTTGACGTATAAGAGTTAACTAGATGATGACTCTTTTCGTTAATAAACCATGAGGTCAGGAGTTTGACATCGAAAAACAGCCTCTGAGTGGGAACCATGGCTTAAGAAGTTATCGTGGCGTTGCAGTTACGTCAATCATATCGACTGTAAGAGTAGTCTATGAACATGTAAGAGTTATTCGCTTACCCTGACTCGTGTTATCAGATTTAAATGTTCAATTTGGGTGAATTGTTAAGGTGATGCATTATCCATATGATTTTCAGAATCAAACAAAGCATGTGGTGATGTGCAAGTGCAGCAACTCCCAGCCTGTCCACGAGTGTCCTCTGGTCAACACGCTTGTGGGGAAACCATATTCAACGCAAACCAGCTTTCCATGCTTCAATTGTTAGTATATTCATATTATTCGTATGATATTTTGAGTAACTTGGATGTTAATACATGAACATTATTTAATTTGATATAGAAAAATGTATGAATTCAAGCTGGACGTTCGGTTAACATGTGCTCTGTGCTAAGCTGATGGAGCGGCGCGATATTATATTAGATAAAAAGGCAAAAGCAACAAACTAGATAAGCGGTGCAGGTTCGCTTGAGCTATTAGATTAACGATGTAGATAAATCGAAAGATCAACTGAAAATGATGATGAAGAATGTGGAAAAAATTTTCATTCAGCTGAATCAGAAGTTGTTTAAGCGATTCCTATGAAGAATTATTAGAACCGGGTTAACAAGTCAAAACACGAGACGAATGTCACCCCAAACTCGACCTCGTTACCTCGTAAGCCAAGAAGCAAGCCGCATTG
Organism: Drosera capensis; assembly: GCA_001925005.1. Taxonomy (NCBI): domain Eukaryota; kingdom Viridiplantae; phylum Streptophyta; class Magnoliopsida; order Caryophyllales; family Droseraceae; genus Drosera; species Drosera capensis. The sequence continues at coordinate 9,559 of LIEC01000134.1, forward strand.
GCCGGCACGCTTCGTGCCATGGCAGGAGCGAAACCCTTGAACAAGCCTCTAGCACCTTCAGCTGCCACTATCTTTCTGAAGGCGTCGACTGACCCTGTGTACTTCGGTTGCTTGTAATCGTCTACCTGAATAACACTCTTGACGACGTCTGTTGGGTAGACTGCTAGCCAGAACGAGGCGCCTGCAATGCCACCAGCCACGATCAAAGAACCTCTTCCTAGTTCAGATGTGTCCTTGTCTCCGGCCATTAGCTTTTTTAGCCCCTCGTAGACACCGAACATGACTGCATTTCCGGGTACCTCGCGAGCCATTGTAGGAACTAAGCCCTTGAATAGACCTCTGGCACCCGATTCACTGAGAACGTGTCGAGCAACGTCTATTGGTCCTCCATACTTGATGGTTATGGGAACCGGGCCTGCACCAGCAAGAGCACTTTGAGCCTGTAGCCTATTATCATCATGGAAAGAAATTCAGCAGAAGGAAAAAATAAAAAAAAAAACATGTAGAGGTTCACACAATAGCACATAGGAGCTGTCTATGCAAATGTATCGATCTAAAAGTCTACACAGATGGACTATGAACTCTTCACATATACCGCATACCTGCACTTGATCAATTCTGTTGGGCAAGCCAAAAATGACACAGCAAGACCAGCTCCAGCGCCACATACAACCTGCTGACCAACTGATAGAGGTGCACCAGGTTCCAATCTCAAAAGTGCTTCCATTTGTCCTCTCGCGCTGAATAGGACAGCATTCAACGCTGCAACTGTGGCCAACGGAGCTGCCATGCCTTTATACAAGCCTCTTGGTCCTTCGGCTGCCACTGTCTGCCTCACGGCATCCATGGCACTGGCGTATTTGGGAGTTTGTCCAGGAAGCAGTGCTGGCTGGCTTTGCAGCTTGACCTTAATCGTGTCGAAAGGGTGGCCGACGACTAGCTGAGCAGCACCTCCGACTGTCCCAGCCGCAAGGTCCTTTGCCACATCCCCCATCTGTTAATGCATGAAAAACAAGAAAGAGCTAGGAAGATTCTGCCAAACAGTTCGAGCAGAGAATGACGCACCAAAGAGTAGAATCTAGCTGAAAAACAAATAGAGCAAGTTCTAGAAACAAGAATACTGCGTTATCAGAGACAGGAGTAAATTTCACAAAGAACTGTCCTATCCCAGATGGATATCCTATGCTGGAAAACTTATATTTTCATCATCATCTCGGTCTTCAACGTCTTCGCAAGTAGGATCAGCCACATGAATCCTCCTCCAATCCTCTAATCTCCATACTGGAGGGCAATCATACTTAAAATTTATAACTATCCATAACCTTTTCCATCACCTCATTCAACCAGGTGTTTCCTTGTCAAGCAATGACAGAGCAGTATGATATGATGCAATAGTTCCTTACGCGAGGCTAATGACCACTGAATATAAACTAGCCACCAAACCAGCAAGATTTCTTGTGAGTTCCACCTCCTCGTACTTCCAAGGGCTTAATATCAGTGGAAACAACCATTGCAGAATTTCCACCTCATATTAGAGCAGTAGTGGTTCATATTCTGCCGATTAAAGCAGCAATCCTTTGAGATTGGATGAAAAGATTCCCGTGATCTCACATCAGTAAAGCAATTTTCAGCTTGCATTGTTGATTTGAAACTAAGAACCAGAGTGCGATATTTAGATTTATATTCATGCACACCACATCAGAAGATATATCACATCGTTGCATTTACATGTACCAAAACTTGGACAGGGCAAGTTAACAAGCAGGTTTTCGTATATTTCATTAATTTCGATAGTACATTGTGTTTCCACAAATCTTACGCTAATGACAATGAGATTCACACTGAATACCGGATCTCTGATGTATAAATTTTGACGCTCTGACTAAACGAAACAAAGCCATGAATAATGGTGTACATCACTACAATGCCTGGGTTTTCATTCCTAGAATCCAAAGAAACGGTTTTCCTCTTCAGAGCAAGCTCACACTCTCCTCCTGAAGCCATTCATCTTTCCGACAACCGATCTTACCACCACATTATAGATCCATACTATGAGTAATTCTAATGCCTCGTATGAAATTTCAATGTCTTGTATAGCGACTGTAAAACTGATGATCCCAATGGCACCAAAACTAAAACCACATGACGAAAACATTATCCGGTGATAAGAGCAATTTAATAACTCCCTATGCCCTTGAAATGAGATACAAGTAGTGAAACATATGCAAGCCAAACAACAATAACAATAAAACCCGCAACAAAACATAAACGAACACGTTAACTTAACACGACCTAACAAAACCGTGAATAAAAACGATAACATATCGTTGCATGTAGTCGACCCCATTTCGCGGAACATCCAAATCACACCCACAATCCCCTCACACATTCCACGCTCATTTAACCCCATCGAAAAGATCACATTTTTCTCCCACCCCATCATCAAATACCACTCACCCATATAATTTCTCACACAAATTTCACTATCCATCAAATCCCCTACCCCAAAATTGCCCCTCCCATCAACCCAGACAACATTCAACTTCATTAATCAAATCAAACAAACCCATCTCACACATTCTTGAAGAAATCACTTGCAAGTTGAATACATGAAGGGATAATAGAGAATAGGCAAATGGGTACCTCAAATCAGTGTCAGAGGTTGTTTCCACCGCGGTCACCGGCGCCGTTGGGTGGTGTCGCCGCCGCCGCCGTGGTGGATCAACTCTGTTTTGCGAGAAAAAGGAGAAGAATAAGGGTTGGTAGCCAAAAGGGTTGTCGAAAATGTGCAATTTGCGATTGTTTAACTATGGTGATTGGTGATTGGTGTAATGTCAAAATTATAATGCGGCCAGACGATCATAGAAGTCACGATGGTTAACAAAAATAATGGATTCAGATTTAGTCGAGACGACGAGATTTATATGTTATGCCTCGAGAATTCTATGCTATGGATTCAGGTTAACCATTAGGACGGACTTACATGATGCTTTTAAATTTTAATCATGCTCACTATAAGTAATCGATTCAATAAGTCGTTTCATGAGACATGATAATATGATTTCTAGTGTCAAGAACAAAACCCAAAAAACAATTTTAGATGACTTCCCACAATGCCCAAAACGTTAGGCATACAAAAATTTGATATTATCATGAGGTATAATTTCAAAAGATCATGCTTGCTATCAAAGATCGATGATACTATGAACTCGAAGTAATTAAGATTTTAGGACCATTAGTTATTCGCTTTAGCAAAGACAAATCGAAGTTTTTCATGATCGAGAATTGACATTGCAATACTCGATCTTTATATGATACATTGTTGCTTTTTGCAATCCAAATTGCAACAAGTCCTCGTCCAATAATATAAAGTAAAAATAACATTGAGAAACTTGGAGGAAAATACAAGAGATTTCGAGTGAGGAGGGAGACAAAATATAGATTCTATTTTATTTTTACTTTTTGAAAGTGGAGACAAAATATAGATTTGATTGCAACTAAAGCAACAAAGTTGTTAACATCCAACTAAATACACAAGATTTCAATCCGGGAAAACACGAGAGTTATATATACCCTCTCCATCTTATTGATTTTGTAATATTTTAACTTTTGTCATTATCAATGTAAAATTTGATCCGTATAACATAATCAACAATCAAAATCTTTTATTAATTTATCATGAATTATTAACGATAGTTTAAAATATTTATTTTAATCGAATATATATTATAAAACAATTAATCTTCATTTAATAAGAAAATAATACTTCATTTAAGACACTACACACACATCATTTTTTCCCCGACAATATTACACTTCTCTCACATGATATCTTAGATGCATGAATTCTTGTTTTAGATTTATTAAATTCCCTTTTACATTTTTATGTTATTTAGGTGAAGTTTGAATGTTGATCTCTCTCTTGCTGGGTTTTCCCCGGATCTGTAAGACAAAATCAACGACAAGCTAGCCTCAATTTGATCCCGACCGATTTCACTGCTAGCATTATATAATTGGCTGGCAAAATAGCACCATTGAAAACTACGTTATTGTAGTAATTAACACATTAACACATTATCGTAGTAATTATTTTTGGTATACTTGTATGCTTCAACTTCATCACTATACCATAGATACAGTGCATTGCTGTATAGTACATGTTGTACGTACAAACTACAAAGGGTGGAGTATACAATGGAAAATGACAATACAAAGTGAGGAAATGAGAGACTATTACAAGCATTAAGTGACTTTTTCTAACACGAGATATTGTTTAATTATACATTTGTAAGTTTTTTAATAACATTTCGTATTTTGGATAGAATTGATTGCGGAACATGATGTGAGAGCAGCTCAACGGACGCTTGGATGTATATTATGGACAACTTTTTGTTCGTGTGTATGTGTCCATGTGGTTAAACAACCTCTAGTCCAATAGTTCTACACATAAAGTACAAAAAGCCACACGAATATGGGATAAAAAGAATCCTTTGTGAATACTTACCCATGCAAGCACACGTTTTGGTCCAAAAGAACCAATGAGTGACCTGTAAACTACGTGGTGTTTTCCATTTTTCTTTTTCTTCCAAAGAAAAAGAGTCCAAAAGAATCTATGAATTCTTGAAGAGATATGGCGGGTAAAAGAAAGAATGGGCAAAAAGCAAAGGGAAATATAGACTAACACGAACCATCCAATGATAGGATACATCATAACCCCTTTTTCTTCCATGGAAATTCCTATCTTTCATATATATATATATATTCACATCTAACTTACATATATTCTCGATATGGTCTTGACAATGTGAATGAGCGGTATAGATTAACTTGTTACGAGGAATCCGACAATCGAGTACAATATCTATGATCAAAACACATGCGCACAAGTCAAATGAAACATTGCAAAAAAAAGTGAGCAATGCAAGTGACACTTGATGTTACTTGAAATGGAGAAGTATAGTTGGGTGCCATTCAATGCACAGTGCCAAAACAAAAGGACACAAAAAAAATAACAGAGGGGGGGGGGGG
>LIEC01000135.1:0-10357 GCA_001925005.1 Drosera capensis
CCCTCCTCTTCATTCATGGTATATTACTTTAGGATTGAAGTATACAACTAGTGATTTGATTTTGTACCATTGATTTGCTTGTATTGAAAGAGGCGGATTGAAATTTGGGCGAAGTATATCAAGTTCCGTTCCGACATGATATTTGGGCATGGCTGTTGTAAAATTGATTGGAACTCGAGTTATTGTAACTGCGAAGGGAGTTGTATTGTGCAATCACGATTTGTAGATTTCTTTCGCATACATTTTGGCCACGTTTAATATGCAGGGTGAGAACATGATTGGATAAACAATCCCGTTAATTCTACGTTTGGTAGCAAAAGTGATTCTTTTGACATATTAGTCCATGAAATCTAACACAATTCCAAAAGAAGGCCCTAAATCTTTATAATTCCAACTAAATTGTCTAAATGTTATTATTAATTGCAAGAAAATACATAAAATCTTCATAATACCAAATAAGTCATATGAATCAATCACTTTATCGACAAATTAATCCATTCATCAAAATTATTGTTAATCTAAATCAAATTCAAATAATTATATCTATAGATTTTCATCCGTCATTTTTTTACCAAAATAAAAATAAAAAATGATACTCAATGTTATATCAAGTTTCAGTTAAAATTAAAAAATCACATAGATCATTAGAAGAATAAACGGTGACGTGTTTCAAACTCGATGTCATAACGATTTTTTTATTCACGATATCAGCAAATTAGAGATTAACTTATTTTATCGTTGAATACTTTTTTTGGGTGAGAATATCAACTCGAATTCTGTTAGAATTAATAGTTTTTTTCAAGAATGGATTAACTTATTCACAAATCAAAATTTAAAGGATTTGGTTGGAATTATAAAGATTTGAGGGGGGTTTTCTAAAATTAAGTTAGATTTGAGGGATTAACATGACAAAAACATCATACAGGGATAAAGTTTTTAATTCCCTCAAATATTACTCTTTTCGTTCTATAATATGAATAACGTATTAATCCGATACACAGATTTTTATGTGTGTTAAATTTTGTGAAAATTTGATGAAGAAAGAATTCTTTTTTTTTTTTTGTGATAGTGAGATATACTGCAATATTTATAAGAAAAGATAATAAATGTACCATAAAAGATAATGATTTATTTTGATTTTTATATAAAAAATATTATTAAATATGATACGTAACATATTGTAAAACGATCTAAATAAACAAATGTTATTTATGTTATGGGACGGAAGGAATACTATTTATCCCACCCATCCATCGCATAAAGATTTCGATGCTATTAGTGACCCTTATCATTTTGATAAAAACAACATGTTAATGATATGTTAACAATGACCTTTAAACATTCTGGGGCAATGAGTTACCTTGATATTATCATATTATAATAGTCAAATGTACATTGAAAACTTTGGGACAATCAAATCCATATAGTCAAATGTACATACAAAAAAATATTTGGAAAAAAGGGAATTCACAAAATCCAAATGGGAACAAACTTTTTTCTCACATAGAAAACGGATCCCTTTCAATATTTCTTGACATAGACGAAAAACAAAAACAGTGAAAGTGGAATCAAAATCGATCAAGCAACCTCATAAAAGTTGGAAAATTCTCTGTGGGCACAATTATCCAGTGGGCAACAATTTTGATTGATTCCCTTTCAAAAAAATTCTGACATAAATTGCCTGAAAGTGACAAATTTGAGTTTTGTAATGTGGAGATTTGTAGCCGAGAGAACTAAATATCTCAAACGAGCTGTTTCTTCATCGTTGTATTCTTCACTGTTGCCTCAATTCACTTCTTGGTCTTTGTATTCTCTTTATTCATCTTCTTCGAGTTCTGTGTTGGACCCACCTTCAATGGGGTCTGATAAGGAAAAATCAGCTCCTGTTACTGTTGAGAATATTAACCCAAAGGTAGATTTGATGTGCCCTTGATGGGTATTTGATTGGGTGTTGAGCAAGTCAGGGTTTTTTGGGGGTTTGGGTGAGTGATTGCTGTGCGCAGATTGTAAAGTTGGGGTTTTGATTTGGTTTTTGGTGACGGGGTTTCCTAAATTGACGTTTTTGATTCTGGGTTTGTGTAGAAACTTGAAAATTTTCCTTTTGTGATTCGGTTTGTGCTTTTGATTGTTTAGTTTTTGGTGAATTGCGAGGTGCCCTTGCTGAGACTAGATGACTCTGATTAGGGTTTGGTTGGGTTTATCTTTTTCATTGGAAGTTCTGATTTCAAGTTCATGCTCGCCTTGGCGTACCTTGGTGCTTTGTTGAAATACTTAACTGTAAAAATAGTTCTTACCATTGAAATATAGATCAGATAGTGGCTTTATTGGAATCAGCTGCACCTGTGCCTTGATTCTTTGTAGCATTGCAAATTTTGATAAATCATATGTTTTTTGATGCTTTTAATAAACCCGAAGATAAAATGTTCCTATCTTGATAGTTTTCAAATTGGATTTGGTCTACGCAGAGTTATTATTCTGCTTCTTATTTGGATTCTGAATCTCAGCCGTTTTGCTTTTCAGGTCTTGAAATGTGAGTATGCTGTTCGTGGTGAGATTGTTACCATTGCGCAGGTACTAGAGCACATCAATCTTGGAATCAAGTCACGCATTGAGAACTATGATTCATATGCTATATGATTGGGACGATCGTTATCTGACATTATTATAATTTTTCTTCTTCCAGAGGCTTCAACAGCAGCTGTCAGAGAAACCTGGTTCCCTTCCCTTTGATGAAGTATGGTTAATATGATCCCATTTACTGATGGATAGAATACTTATAGTTTGCTGGTTCTAATGTGTTGCAGTTTCGTAGAATTTAAGATATGTTCATTTGCTTTTCCTTTTTTTCATGCAATGTATCTCTCTATTCCTTCTGTCTTTGGAACTCCATTGTGATAATTGAAGCTCTAAAATGGGGTTTCCTGCTAAATGCTTCTATTTTGTTTTATATTGTTCTGTTTCAATGTTTAATTGGTGTATAAAACTTTCCAGATACTATACTGTAATATTGGCAATCCTCAATCTCTTGGTCAGCAGCCAATAACCTTTTTCCGGGAGGTCAGTTCGTGCCACTTTTATCAGCTGTTCTAGTTTTCATAATCACAATAAGTAAACATCGTTGACATGTGCATTATTTTACTTGTTTATCAGGTGCTTGCACTCACTGACCATCCAACTATTCTAGATAATAGTGAGACACAGGGTCTATTCAGGTGACTCAGATGTTTATTCACTGACCATCGTGCATTCAGGGAAACGTCTCCATGAATGTTAGTAGAGTTCTTTGATCTAATTGTTAAATTGCCTTCTTTGCATGTGTCTAGTGCTGATGCGATAGAGAGAGCGTGGAAAATCCTTGATCAAATACCAGGAAGGGCAACAGGTGCATATAGTCACAGTCAGGTGATAACAAGATCTTTGAACTTTTTATTATTATTATTGATAGAAGTGGTTCCATTTAACATCTTAATTGTGCGGCATGTATCTGCTGCTACTTCATCTGCAGGGTGTCAAAGGATTGCGTGATACAATTGCTGCTGGAATCGAAGCTCGTGATGGATTTCGTGCTGATCCGAATGATATATTTCTGACTGATGGAGCGAGCCCCGGTGTAAGGCCCTTCCGTATTTGAGTCTCAACCTAACGCTTGTTTGATTTTTGAGCAAATTGTTAATTTGCATTTTGGTACACTGTAGGTCCACATGATGATGCAGTTGCTTATTCGATCGGAGCAAGATGGAATCCTTTGTCCTATTCCCCAATACCCACTTTACTCTGCTTCAATTGCCCTCCATGGTGGCACTCTTGTAAGTTACTAGTTGTGAGGAACTATTGGAAATTCGGCATTTGTTAGGATTTTCTGGCAATACCATCTCTGCTGAGTTGTTTCATTGAATCAGTGTCTTTTTACCGCAGCAATGAATAGCATATGCCACACTTATCCTATGCAAATGATAAGAAAACAAAACAGAATGCCTTAGCAAGATCTTCTGCTTGATTGCATATTCCCCCGCATTTCCTCTCTTTTTTATGTATGTTTGCTCTTAGGTTTTATAAGAGAACAGGACAGTATTTCTAATGTTATTGAGCTATTTTTTGTCATTGCAGGTACCCTACTATCTTGATGAAGCAACAGGTTGGGGTTTAGAAGTTTCGGAGGTTAAACGCCAACTGGAAGAAGCAAGGTCCAAAGGTGTAACAGCGAGGGCCTTGGTGGTTATAAACCCAGGCAATCCAACCGGGCAGGTGATCACTTGAATGCATAGCTTTCTAGTATTATGCTTATAGGACAGCATGCAAATTTCCGTTCTGGCTGTCTTAGTGAGGACCTGAGTATTGATTCTTTTGAGAAATGATGGCAATACACTCTTGTAGCTTCTTGGTGAGGAAAATCAGAAGCAAATTGTTGAATTCTGCAAAAATGAAGGCCTTGTTCTTCTTGCTGATGAGGTATGGAGGAGCTAACCTGCATATATATAGTCATTTGTAGTTTTCTGTATGACCGCGGCATAATGTTTTTCGTCTAGGTGTTTACAGCTCATGTTAACCGTATTTACTGGAGCTTCAAAGAGTAACAGTACTAACAAGAGAGAAATTTATTAATGGCATGATACGTGGAAAATCAAATCTACTCCGTCAAATATCCTGTTTGCATTGATCATCGTTAACAGTTGATCTAAGCTTTAACAATACCTTAACCCGCCGTTAGCATCACTATATAAGTAATTGCTCCTACAGTATTTTAATGCTTTTATGATTTAAACAGGTTTACCAAGAAAATGTCTATGTCCCTGAGAAGCAGTTCCACTCATTCAAGAAAGTATCTCACTCCATGGGGTATGGCGAGAGAGATATTGCCTTGGTTTCCTTTCAATCAGTGTCCAAAGGTATGCTTCTCTTATGACATTAGATAGAAGTACCTGATGAAGGTTCAACTCTTATGTCCGGTTCATTAATGAATAAATAGGCTATTATGGAGAATGCGGGAAAAGAGGAGGTTACATGGAAGTCACTGGATTTGGTGCTGAAGTTAGGGAACAAATCTACAAAGTCGCTTCCGTTAATCTATGTTCCAATATCTCCGGTCAGATTCTCGCCAGCTTGGTCATGAGCCCACCCAAGGTAATGCTAATCCCTTTTGTTTGTGATTGGATTTCTAATTTATTGGCTTGGTTTAAGAACTCATATTGATTGCCAGTCCTTCATGCCCATACGCTCAGTCGAGCAGTTTTGGTGCTGCTTGTCTTTTGGGGTCATTATAATTTCCGGTTTTGATCAGTTTCATGGACTTCTTATGATTAGGTTGGAGATGAATCTTATGAATCTTATTCTGCGGAGAAAGATGGAATCCTTTCCTCCTTGGCACGACGTGCAAAGGTAAACTTCAATGGGCAGCTTCCTGTCATCATCTGTTCAGTTGTGCTTGTCGGACTTGGCCTATATGTTTCATGACTCAACTTGGAGAGAAAATATTGGTCATGCTTCTAAGCTTTTCTCATATCCATGAAGAAATATCGAGGGATTTTTATCGATGGATTTTTTGTGTATTAGGTTGTCAGCCACTGAGCCACCTATATTACACAACCCTTGCATTTTGCCTTGGCAATTCTTGAAAAATTTTAGCAAGCATGTATTATTCTACCCCTTTGTGTTAATGGCATCAGATTTATGTGATTGTAACAGACTTTGGAAGGTGCACTGAACAGCTTAGAAGGTGTGACATGCAACAAAGCCGAGGGTGCTATGTATCTCTTTCCCCGTATTCATCTTCCTGAGAAGGCAATCAAAGCCGCAGAAGCCGCGAAGAAAGCCCCAGATGCTTTCTATGCTCTTCGTCTGCTTGAGGAGACTGGAATAGTTGTCGTTCCTGGATCTGGGTTCGGTCAGGTTGGCTCAAATCCTTGACCCTTTTCCTCGTTCCGATTCTATACTATGTGAATAGCCTATCTGACAAACTTATCGGTGATAATCGTTCTTGCACTCTTGGCAGGTGCCTGGAACTTGGCATTTTAGGTGCACAATTTTGCCCCAAGAGGATAAAATCCCAGCCATCGTGGAGCGACTGAAGGAGTTCCACAAGAAGTTCATGGACGAGTGTCGTGAATAAGAAAATGCCATAGATATGTCTCACCAGTTTGCTGTAGTTATATAACGAATAGGGATTTTGGCCAAACTGCTGTTTGTTTGGCTTGGCCTTTCAATTTTGTAAACTTCCATGTACTCCTTGCATCTGGTCGGAGGGAGCCGTCGTTCTTTAGGAATGATGATGTGACGGTGTGTTTCAGCAACAATCAAATAATACATGGAATGTTTATTGGTGAATTTTTCTCATCTTTTCTAAGTCGCTAAACGTATTGCGGAAAGTCTGTGTCTTGCATTGGTATTATCTATAAAGGTCGTGCTGATTTGTACCATCTCATGCAAATGCAGTATGTCGCTCTTATATCACTAGCATAAGAGCACTTGCATTAGAATTTTTTAAGAGATTCTCTATTTTATATTCAAATATACTTTTTTACATCATTTATATGATCTCTATTTTACATTAATTTTATGAGATTTTCTTTTTTATCTATAAATCAATAATTATACTATTTGTTATAAGAGTGAGGGAGGATGGAAGCCGTTTGTTATAAGAGTGAATGAAATAAAAAACATGTACAGTGGATCTCCAAAGTTATGGATCTTCTAGTCCAATTATACATAATGGATAATAAGATACATAATTTGATGTACTTTCAATTTTCATAAAATCTGTCCCTTTCGTTAGGTAAAACAGAAAACAATCCTCTTTTACATAATCTGATATCGGGATTCTTAGGCGAAAAACACAAACCGGAATATTGTTATACTGTGATTTCTTGGTGCTGACTGAAACCCAAACCCAAACAATCTTTATTGATAAACACACCGAGTATGCATGACACCAATTAAATCATCTAATGAATGATACTTAGTTCACGAACCCGCAACCCTATTCGCTTCTCGTCCCAGTTTGGGTCTAGGAGCTGATGGTGCAGTGGCAACTAGTTCATGGATGAGGCCAAGCACGAAGGACCAATGTGACAGCCATTGTCTTGTGGAGAGTCATTCTGTGTGATATTGGTCTCCTGCTGCAGCACCAAGGTTCACCTGATCTTGAAGTAGATTTCTCCAATGCCGGGGTCAGCCATGATCAGTACCCGGCAGGCGTTCTAGAATATGACATACCAACAAGCTTAAATTTAGTATACTAAAACAGCAAAGCCATAGATTTTAGGGGAGTAAGGACCATAGTGCAATGAAGGTTCAAGGCAAGAAACACAAGAAAAGGTGACAAAGAACAGGAGAGTTTGTGCCGTAAGTAGCAATCAGACTCAACCTCAACGTACCCGGCACCAAAAGCTTCAGTTCTGCACATGGCTAGTCAGAGAAAGCAGTTTCACTCGAGATGCGTCTTTATGGCCAAGACACTTTTGACATCAGTGTCTGATCAACAATTGAAGTTTTTCCTACAGCAATCACTAATGTTTTCACAACCAACTATCAACCAGACGTCAGCCCTCTAATTCCGTTACCAATTCTAGGCCAAGGGCTCAAGAATGCTTATCATGGAACAGCCACCACGTTGCATAAAGTGGATGTCATTTAAGGAGAAGACAAACGAGCAAAAGAATGCAATCTACTTCCTTAACTGATCACTGTCCAGGCGGCACAACACAGCATAGGGTACCATGGCCAAGACAGAAAGCAGACATCACTGGGCAACCATTATAAACTGTGTCACACTTCAACAATTTTCCGTACGAGGATGAATCTCTTTGACACAAACCAGCATGTAACCTCTAATATAAACCAACCCATTTCTTAAAAGCTAATGCGGCTTCCCTTTTTTGTACCTGAGACTTCGACTGGAATTGAGGAGCCTTACCCTTGTATATCGTCTTGTGGTACTTCAAGAAGAGTGTCCTATATTTGTACTTGTCAATGAACATCTTCTCTTACTCCATCAAGCCTGCAACTTCATTTGCCCGAATAAAGAACCCGCCCCTTACAGAAGTGTAAAGAAGAGAATCTAAGAGCTCTTGATCAAATTTCATTGGGACAGCAGAAGCAAGGGACTTCATCTCTCCCCATAGTTCAGTCACCTCCGTATATTTCCCACCAATGGCCGCATATCCGGTGACCATAGAATGAAATGTTTGTGCATTTGGTAGATGGCCCAAACTCTTCATCTTCTTTAGAGCCTTCTCTGCATCTTGCATAAGTCTCTTCTTACAGAAGAAATGAATCGCATTGTTCCAATCATGAACACCGCAGTCCTCTCTTTGTCCCTCCTTGTTTCCTGCAAGAGTTTTGACATCAGCCCGGCTTCGCCACTCTCTGCACATCCCTTCACCAGGATGTCGAATTCCGTGGGAGCTGCTCGTGATATCTTAGCTTCTTTCATCTCTTTGAAGAGATGCAACGCCCCCTTGTTATCTTTCTGCAGTACCCTGGATTGAATTAATGCCTCATAGCAACTAGAATCAAGCTGAACTCCAGCTTTCTTAACTTCCCTCAGAAGAGATGTGATCTCCCGAATTCGGTTTGCTTCACAGTAAGCTTTCAGCAGGGAGGAGTACAGTGAAGAACTAGGAGTGATCCCAGAAAATCGCATCTCATCGATAATATCATGTGCTTGATCTAGCCAGCAAAGCGAAATGCAAGAATTAATTACCTGAACCAAGATTGACACATCAGCAAATACAGGGGAGTCCTCTTTTTCTGCTGCCTTGATCAGAAACTCTGTTAGTTCTTTGATTTTCCCAGCTTCAAGGAAAGCCTGGGCTAACTTCACATAAGTTCTTTCTGTCAGTTGGAGAATGCCAAGCTCGGTTGCTATCATATCCTCTTACTTCTGCAACCTGATCAACATAGAATCAAGCAACTCCCTTGCTTCAGCTTCCAGCTTTGTGAACTTTCTGTCTTTTGAGAAATCATCGAATGAAATAAAAGGGCTCGTAGCAGTCTCAAGTTTCGCGACATGGGCCGACCCTGAATTTCCAGAAACTTGCTGTGAAGGAGATGGATTCCTGTTCTCAACACATTCAAACTTGAGCTTCAGAACAGCAAGAGAATTCTGTGCTTGCTTGGCTTTCTGAAGCATTTCCAAAACCATCTTTGATACAGAATCCAAATCCCCGAATTTCAGATGGCAGATAAGCATGCAATTGTTGTACTGTCGAAACTGAGCATCAGTCAAATTTGGAGCTTCTTCTATAAATCTCCGCAGCTTCTTGAGCTCTTCCCTTCTTCCATTCCTTTCATAAATATGAGACATTATGATTAACAAGTTAGAATCATTTTTAACAGCAATTCTAGGCATCATGTCAAGAAGCTGCTCAGCTTTCCTAGTAGTCCCGAACAGAAGACACCCAGCCAAAGCAATGCTGCAGGCCAGAGTGTTGGGTTTCATCGCGATCAACGGGGCATTGCTCTTCTTTCATGAGTCCACCCTGTTATCTTGAAACATATAGCCTATCACAAGAATAAGCTCTGCAGCAAGGTAAGCTCCAGGAGCCGACTTTGGCATGTAGGCTACAATTGCTGACCAAGCTGACACCAGGGGATATTCTTCCACTTTTATCAGTCTCCTCATGATAACGGATGCAGGGACCGGCAAGCCGGATCTTGCGAGGGCAAGAGATAAATATAGGAGGTCACTTTTTCGAACAGTCTGTTTACCTCCCTCGATGGCCTGTTCCACCAACCCAAAAGCCTTTTCAAGGCAATGAGTATCCAAACTCTGCGCATACACATAAGCATCTGTTTTACTACAGATTTCCTAGGAAACCCTTCCATCTGCATGTGCTGCTCAAAGAGACGCCATACATCGTCATACCTACATTCCTCGGCTGCACTTTGTATATCCATATGGATATCGCTAGATCTCGAGCTTGGACAAGAACGATTCCACTCATACTCGGAAAGACATGCCTTTGAGTGACAGAATGATCATGAATTTCCAATTCAGTGGCCGCCAGCTTTACAGTGTCCAGGGGAGAGATAATTGACTGCAGAACGGAGCTATGGCACAAACTTCTCTTCTCATGGGGAATCTCATTGGCACACAATGACGGAACTGAAGGTGTAGCTCTAAGAACATTACACCTCAGTTTACGGATGGTCGGCATCTTTGCTATTCAATCACGCACGAAGGATCCACAATAGTCCGTTACCATTGGCACGAAACACCAAATGACCTTTTGGATACACAACTGAGCACCAAGTTCTTCACTATCTCTTACTAAACTTTATGACAAATAATTTCTCGGGTCAGGCTTCGGGTTGTAAACGGAACGGTAGACGGTGCCGTAATAATGCAATGTTTGTCAAA
>LIEC01000136.1:0-40393 GCA_001925005.1 Drosera capensis
AACACACACAAAAAGGCTTTTGCTGCAAACCTCAATTTTAAAACATCTTTTAAGTAGTATTATGAGTTCATTTAAAAGGTTTTAGTGACAGATACGCCTCAACGTTTGTGATGCCAATTAGTTACCATGTCATGATCTTGAAGAACAGCAAAGAGGGTCAATCATGTGCATGTGGTCCGACAAACCTATACCTTTCAAATACTACGCTATTTTTTATTTTTTGGTTTATGCTCTTCCAGCGAATATCATCCAGTTACTACATGTGGATTAAGAGAACTAAGTAGATCTTTTTGTTCTCTTCCTATCATCATACGGCTCCTGAACTTGTTCCTATCCATAGTTATATCAAACTCGCTTAACTCGTATGAGTCGAGTTGACAGATAATAGAGTCGACTCGGTTGTGATTCACATGTTCATAAAACTAGTCTAAGTCGTGTCGAGTCAAGTCAATTTCTAAGTCGTACGAGTAAATACAGGAAAACAAAGGGATGAGATTCACCCTTATATTAAAAAGTTAGGGCTAGGATTGAAAGTAAAGTAAAAGAAAAAAGATTAATTTTCAATAAAATTATTGATTTGACCTTAATTTATCCTGATTTACAAACCCTAAATTAGGAGTAGCGGACATCGGCGAATTAGTTTCATTTCAAGGAATCCTGTGTTCGTTCTTCATCCTCTATTTTTTTTTCTGCTTCCATTGTTTCTCCTAATCCATGCTCCATCCTCCCTCTGTATTTGGGTTGAAACTCTCTCCATCCTTTTAATTTGAAGCTAGCATGGAACAGTGCACTTAATGGCTCATTTATTGTCTTTATTCTTTTGTATAGAGAATGTTCCCATTTTTATTTTATTTTTTTATGTTTGAGATGGAAGGAAATGTAAGTGAATTAAGAGTATTTTGCTACTCAAGTTTATGGAGGTGCACATTATTGACTCAAAAGTTCAAAAACATACTCTTACGAGTTGCATTTCGAGTCAAGTCGCGGGCCCAAAAATAAGGAAATCGAGTCACCTGCTGCTTCATTTCGTTTTTTATCTTCATCTCATCGTACATCTCCTGAAATTTGTTCCTAGCTGCTTATTCCTGAGTATTAATTGTCATTTATTGTCTCAGAACTGAAATATGCATTTGAAATTTGTTACATAAACTAGTTGTGGTTACTCAGCTAATCACTTCTCTTCTTGTTGTTGAAGGTTTTGTTGAAGCCAATTGTGTCACAGATTTCTGTGGAGCCACCAGCTTCTTTTGAAGACTGCCCTGGAGTTCCGTCTGTGACAGAGGTCGATGATTTGTTGGTTTCATGCATTGGCCAAATGGCTGTTACTGCTGGTTCTGATCTGCTATGGAAGCCTTTGAACTACGAGGTAAAATCAAACTCTATTTTATTGCTCTTAGGCAGGTGACTATGATTATAAGGTGGTAGTATCTACAGTACAATATTATTATTTAAGCAATAAAGATCACTTTTCATTCAATTACTTGGAGAAAAATTACAAAAAAAGAAAAAAAAAGAAAACTCCATGCTACATAACCTGATGCCTTATGCCATCAAATTCCTTAAATTTAAATATCCATGACAATACCACAGAACGCATAATCTAAGCTTTCTTGATCGGAATCTCTTGTGAGAAACAAGATCATGCAACTGAGTAAAGTGAAGATATTCAGACTATCAACATACTACCCTGGCATTGGCAGCAACGTCATCGTCATTCTATACAAGACTTAATTAAACATCATACTCCTATACATGAATAACTATCAAGGATTAATGCTTCTTCGATCAGCCTTGATCAATCTCCAAATGTGTTCCACTGCCACCTTCACCTGCACTTGTTCATGCTGGAAAACTCTCTTGTTTCGACATCTCCATATTTCATAAATCACAACTGGAACTAACCTCTTTCTTTCAATTGCACTGCCTTTCTTCCCCTTGAATATCTTGAACACCCACTGCCACCATTGAGCAAAGCAGGTTCCCTTCTATTTCATTTTCATTTGCTGCACAACACCTGTAGAAGATCCTTGGTAAACTCACAACCAAAGAATACGAGTATCTACAATATTATTACCTGCAAGGTAGATTTGTTTAACCTACTGTCAACTAATATGAGTGTTATACCAAGATCGTGAGATAATCTCTTGCTCATAGGGATCTTGGTCTAGAATTATACTACAAAATTCATGTCAGCTTGATGTCTTAAGTTCGGGCTTGGCACAGCTGCATCTGATATGGTAAAAAAAGGATCAAAACCTGAAAGAAACCTACCGCGGCATGTTCAATTTGTTGGGTTTCCCATGTATCTGACATCCTTTTATCATGGCAGGTATTGATGCAAACACGGAATGAATTAGTGCGGTCGCGTATTTTGGGACTGAGGATCATCAAGTACCTTGTTGAGAATCTTAAGGAAGAGTATCTGGCATTATTGGCCGAGACCATTCCGTTCCTCGTTGAGCTGCTTGAGGATGTGGAGTTGTCCGTAAAGACTCTCGCCCAAGATATTCTAAGAGAGCTTGAGTTGATGAGCGGTGAAGACCTCAAACAGTATTTTTGAAACCAGAACAATTTTGATGTGCGAGTAAAAAGCGGTTGATAAGACTTACAACTCGGTGTATTGTCTCGATTAGGGACACATGAGTGTTTTGCTATTGGCCTTTAAATTAATCGATAAGAGATTTTATGTGTTGAATTTTTGTGAAATTTGATGAAAAGAGAATATTTTTTTTTTTTAATGATAATGAGATTTAGTGTAACAGTTTTGAGATGAGATTGTCGATGAATTGTAGTTGAGTTTGATTGATTTTATATTTTTTTTAGATAAAAATTTTTCAAATAGGATGTGTAATTGTTATAGGACATCCAAAAAAAATTAGTGTTGTCGAATGTGATTTTTTTTTTTTTCCAGAGTAGTTATCATTATTGTTGAAGAATTCTGGATTCCAAAAGAGAGAAAATGGATAACGAACTTGGACCCCAACAAGTAGTGCTTCCAAGTTCGTAAGCAATACATCACGGCGGTCATCTCTTTCTCTTGAATCGTATAGTGTTGTTTGGTGTCATTTAGTTTTCGATTTTCATATGCCAAGCGGTGTCCATCCTGTATTAATACACCCCCAATAGCAAAGTCTGAGGCATCCGTTTGTACCTCGTAACCCTTGGTGTGGTTCGGGAGGGTCAACATCGGTTCCTCCATCACGGCTTCTTTCAAAGCATCGAAAGCTTGTTGGCATCGAATATCCCAATTCCATGTTCTATTCTTTTTCAAGAGATTCGTCAATTGCGTGGCCAAAGAAGAATATCCCTTGATGAACCGACGATAATAATTCATCAGAAAAGACCTTAGCTCGGGAATTTTCTTGGGCTGTTTTCATTCTTGTATTGCTCGCACCTTGGATTTGTCCATCTTTCCTCTAACCATCATCCACCAAAAGAGGCAGATATGGAAATGAAAGGTTCTATTGCTTTTCTACTGTGACAACACAACTGGGCATGTTATCAAGCTTGATCTCCTAAATTTTAACTTACGAGCGATAAATTACACAATGTTTTGCATGGCCCGAAGCATTTGGTGTACTTGGACTTGAAGTTCAATAATAAGCCGAATACCAGAGTTCATCGGCTCCATGAAGCAGTTACAGCATCTCAATCTCTCCTCAAATTTCAGCAGCTCAGTGCCTCATCAGCTCGTCACTAGCTTGCGATACCTTCGGCTTGGATACAACGACCTTTTCGTGGACAACCTAAATTGGTTAACTGGTCTTTCAAATTTGCAATTCTTCGAGATGAGCTCTACAAACCTCAGAAGGATGGATAATCTGATTCATGAACTGAATTGACTTCTTTCCTTGTCAGAGTTGCACCTCAAGCGTTGTGGTCTTCGTAACAGACATTTGTCTGGTATTCAGGTAAATTCCACCCTGCTTGGCTCTCTTCAGTACCTGGATCTTGGACGAAATTTTAGCTCCCTGATCCCTCAGAGACCGATCTTTCAGAAAACTGCATCCCCTCTCGGAAAAATTGCCTCGGAGGTTCAGTTCCTATGTGGCTTGCTGAGTCCAAGAGCCTTTGAAAGTCTCAACTTGAGGTTTAATCGCTTTAGTCATGTCGAGGGAGGAATCTTGAGCTTCATCAGAAGTGCACGCAGGATGAAGGAGCTGGATTTGTCACTAAACATTCTCTTCGAAGAGCTTTTAGAGTCGCATTCAAATTCCTCTACATTCAGAAGCCACCAACTAGAGAAGCTTGTATTATCTTACAATGAACTATTCCAGAAAGATTGTTATTTGATAAATCAAGAGACTCCAACGATTTCATTTCGCTAATCTTGTCTGGGATGCTTCCGTTCAAATGGTTGTATGACAAGTTTAAACCCACTAGGCTGGATAGCTTGACCAGCTCGTCAGGTATTCTTCCAATTAAGTTATTAGCGGAAAGATCAATGTTCACCAAGAAAGCTAGTGTTTTGGTGTATTCCCGTGCTAACCCTTCCCATAGTTTCAGGTTGAGATATGTCCAGAATACAGAGTTGGAGGCTCCCATATCTCAACCTGAAACTATGGGAGCGTCTATCACGGAAGTGTTTAAAGGGTTAGCACTGGAATACACCAAAACACTAGCTTTCTTGGTGAAGATCTAGTTCGTCCAACTCTGTCAATTCGCAAAGGGAGTCTGGAATTGTTCCATCCAGTTTGTTGTTTGCAAGATTCAGAAAAGTTAGATTTGGCATTGTATGGAGTATATGTTGTGGAAAATAGCAAAATAATGAAGATTCATAAAGTCAACAAATTTCTTAATTATCGTATCAAATCAACCTTTTATAATTCATTTAGGATGGAGGGAGTAAATGTCAGTATGCTTGAATGTCATTCTATTTTTATATTACCATGGCATCTATATGTATATATGTGCAAGTTTCAAACACGAAAATCACAGAAACATAAAAGCAACAACAGAACGCAATTGCAGCAAGCAAGCATGGATATAAATATTTAGGATTATGAAGAGATAATAATCATCTGAACTTTGAATCAGATGATCTGATCGATATGTACAAAACTAATAGGCTCTCCGTGCTATATTGTGTGATCAAGAGATCTTGCAATTTCTGTACACATTCCATCACGAAGCGTCTAGCAACCTGTTCCTTGCCCCGTGAATCTTCTTAAAATATCTCTCTTTTTTTCAACATCTTAGGTAAACATTACATAACAAAAAAATGAAGAAGATCACACGGTATCATAGCAAATGAACCTTTTCCTCCAGCTCCTGCTATTTTTCTCTTGTTCAGTTCATTGCCCCTTTATCTTGGCTCCTTGTCTCCGAAGATGAGGAAGTTGAGCGTCTCCAATGTGAAGTAGATGAAAGTTCCCTTGCTGTGTGAGAAGTAACATCCGAAGTTTGAACCTACGACACATTGCCATCCTCCACCATATTTCCTGTCGAATTCCTGCTCGTAACATTTATTAGAAAACAGAAATGCATTTGTAAGATTAAAAAGAAAAAAAGAAAAAGAGAGGAGGAGATTTGAACTCCGTGAAAAATAATGCTTAAATTTAATGACATGAATCAAATACTCCATCTGTGCTATATAAAACTTTGATACGGGTTGTTGGGATAAATTTTAAATTTCGTCATGAAATATCGATTTACCTACGTAAACAGGGGTCCACTTGTTGAGGTCCATTTGACTGGAAAAACAGGGCCTTTGGTGAAAACTCAAGAATATTATCATGTGCTTGTCTCAGCAGTAACCATTAGCTATCTAGTTCTATTTTCCAGAGCAAGATTTCTTACTTTCAATATACCCACAGTATCCACATACATCATGCACCAAAAAATTGCTACTCATACTGCAAACATTGTTGCGGAACCATTGTTCGGTTTTAACTCAAACTAATTGACAATAAATGAAATAATTAAGTTTTAAATTGTTTTGAGCTCTCAAATTCTAACGTGAGCATTATAATCTCCACAATTTGACATGTATGAAATGCAAGAATTCTCAATTACCTTCTTGATGTGGGAAGCAATGGACTTGCAGTCAAGGACATCATAGAGATCAAGAGCTTGTGAAGCAGAAGCCATAGCTTGGATTTGCATTTTCACTGGCATGTCTGTGTCCTCTATCACTGCCCTCCCCTCCAACATCTCTCTCTGTATCTCTAAAATTCGAAAGCAAGTCAAACTGAACTATAAAATTTTGAAAATTGATTAATGGGAATCTCATAGCTAGACTTGCTAGTCCTTATCTTGATGAGTCATTGGGTTGCAGAGATCAGAGCATGACACCATTGTCGAATGTGAAGGTGGCATGTGGTAGTGATGAGCCATTTTTTGGGTGAGTGGGTGGCACGTTGCCCCAAGCTCATTGTTTGTTGTCTTCCTTCTTCCCTTGTTTCTCCTTGCTTCGAGGGCCGTTGCTTCGAGTCTCAAAATATAAATAACATTCTGTTACATTAATTTATATATGTATATTGATTATTTTTATTTTCGTCATTTCACTTAAATAACCTTATAATTTTGGAGATAATAGTAGGAGTAATAGTTAAGAGTAAAGTTAGCCGAGGGTAAGGCAACAAAATCAATCGGATCGCTTGTTTCGATGGCTCTCTTGATTCTTTATCCTTTGATGTCTCATGAACCTCTCCCAACAACCCAAACCAATGAATGAGATATTAAGTTTGTCGAACTGATCAGCTCGCCTACACTCTCCTCTTTGAACATTTGTATGGTAGATTCAGGTAGCTTAACGAAATTACAACAAAGCTTGAACTTTGAAGCTTAGATGCCGGGTTTGCCTTGAATTAGTATTCGACTCGAACACAAGAAGCCCAAAAGCATAGCGGCCGCAAAATTGCATCTCTATGATCTGAATTTGACAAATGATTTTACAGTTCTTCTAGGTATCATATGTGCAGAGATTATCGAATCCCATGTATTCCTTCTCCTTGATCTTGCATATCATCTGAACTGCCTACGCTTGTGACGAACTAGAGTCTGTCTTCACTTGAATTATATGTTAAAGCATATGCTTACCAAGTGAGATCGCGCTGACAATGATTGTGAATGCCAAGATAAATATAATTAGAGATGGAAAAAAAAAAAACAAAACAAAACAAACATTAAACATGATGTTTTGTCAAGGAGACCGGAGTAAAATACACATATGAACTGGGTCCAACCGTTAACCCAAAAGCTTAAGCCGATGGATTTTGGGTTGTTCATATATATATTCTATTTTTTCTTTTTCTTCACGGTCGATGTGGGTAAACCTACTCACACATATCATTAATATTTTATCCCCTTCGATCTTTTACAAATAGAAAGGCGACGAGAATATCAAGCAATACAGTGCAGAGTCATGAGATCGAGACAAGCGGATGAACATACCGTAAGGAACAGGGAACCTCTTCAGGAGGTAATACTCGACTAGAGACATGGACGAGGAGAACGTCATTGCAAAGGTAGCTGTGGCACTTGATACCTTCATTAGGACAAACAAATTATGCATCAGATTCAGAACAAGTTGCAAATGGAGGAGCAAATAGTTGCCGTCAAGGCTTCTAAGACGTAAAAGACATGAACCTGAACAACCATGATATATCCTCCTCCGAGTCTGAGAAAACTACCAACAACACCAACCAATACGCCAGTAGCACAATACAAAACCAGCTGATGTATCTTCAAGTTTGCGCCAGCTTCCCCTCTAGAAGCAAGCACTCTCTTCGCTTTGTATAGCATCATTGCCTCATAAGATGATGCCCCGACAACTACAGGGATCTACCAAAGCATTCACCTTGGAAAATGCTAGAACCAAACGCTAGAACCAAGACGGACGAATTGAGGAAAAAAGGGCGATGGGTGTTTTACAAACATCAGGATCTTGAAACATGAAACGAGGATATAAAGCATGGAGGAGGACCTGTAGTAAATTTAGCACCCAATATGCCACCGAGCAAGTTGTCGTGTAATTCTGCTTCCAAGGAAAAAAATTAATTAGCATAACCAAACAAGACCAACCAGTTCCAATCCCAAAACAAGAAGCATTAGAACAACAGTTGATGTAATTAGAAATATATAGTGACCGAGAGAGGCGACGAACTTCAGAGATTTCAATGGCAAGAATTGCAACCCAGACAGCAAACAGTATACCGAGCTCTTTCCAGTGGATATTTTGAATAATAGACACTTTCTCTTTCAGGTTGGGGTCTCCTCCCAAAGGTTTGTACTCCACTTCGACAGCATTGCTACCTGATAAAAGCATTAAAAAAAATCTCACTGTGAAAATTGTGAACATGACGACAGAAAGGCTGAAACATCAAATAGGCAAAAGAAAGTATCCCACCTCCTGATGCTTCTCGACGAGCAGCAGCCTCCTACAACCAACATTGTGCGTACAAATATAAGGAATAGAGTAAAACCACGAATGATAAATCCTTCACAAGTGAAGCTATTAAGCAACCTTTTTTGTTATGGTTTCGGCCTTCCACGCTTCCACACCCTTTAAAAATGCCTTGGTGGATGTTCCTGCATTCAAGACGTACTAATTTCTATCTTCTATAAAGCGGAAACTAGATTTGAGCATAACAAGATGGTTGAGACTAGAAGAGCCATATTTGGAAGAGAGAGCTCACAACAAGAGCAAATAAGATCATAAGTTACCCTAATCAGTGCTAAGTAATACGTTCGTCACATCATCTAACTTGAGTTTGTCCTCCTTGTAGCAACTCAATGTCATGATCAAGCTGTCAATAACTGTCGGGTAAAACACACAGTATCTTCTAGGCGCACGCCAACGCTCTCCAGTTGACTAATCACATCATTGAACTCATTTAAATGATATGAGATTTTGGTCTCATCATCTTCAAAAAATAGAGCCTTCATTTCAAAAGAATCTTATTCATGAGAGATTTAGCTTCATACAACCTTTCCAACCGAGCGATTTATATTGAACATGATCTCGTTAGAGAGACACAAACATATAGCGGAACACGCTTTCATGTCTATCTCCACCCAATCATCATCGGACATCTTCTCCGGCTTCTTCTCCTTCCCGAGTAAGGCCTTGTATTGATCAAATTGCACCAATAAGTTATGGACTTTTATTTTTCATAACTCGAACTTGCCACCCGTGATCACTTTATCAATTTCACTTTTTTAACTATTATTTTATCAAGATACCGAACACAAAACCTCTGATACCACTTTATTGGGAATAGAGGGACCCTCCCAAGACTTGGTATAAATAACATTAGGAAAAATAATTAAGAAAAATGATAAAAAAAAATAAAATTGATACCACGACACAAAGATTTAGGGTTTTGAGATTCAATTTTTATCGCATATGAAATTGTTGTCTTTTTTGGGATGTATTGACCCATCTTCCTGTTTGAAAGCTATTTCGATTTTCAATCAAATAATTGTATGAAGTTGATGCTATATTTTGGAATCAATTATTTTTTGTACTGACGCTCTGTTTTCGTTTTTAAAAACAGAATGTCTGAACAAAAACACAAAGCCCCAATTAAAAACACAGAGCAACGGTACAAAACACATAACGCCACTTAAAAAAATACAGAGCGTCTTTTGTTTCTTCCTTATCTCTTCGTCGAGTCTATTTTTCACCGTATCCACGCCATAGTTTCTCATCATGCAAAGGTCAATTATCGACGAACAAGAGGTACTCAAACAACAATTGAATTGTTGTTATTGTTGTGTTGAATAAAGAAAGACGATGAGAGGATGTTATAGTCGAGGACGTGAAGGAAGGAGAAAAGGAGGACGAGTAAGAGGACGATGAGAGTGATGAGGATGATGATGAAGAGAGAGACGAAAAGACAGATGAGATGTGGTTGGTTTTTTTTTCGATGGATTGGTTGATGGAAAGTGGAGAAAAAAAATCATTTTTTTTATTGTTATATGTTTTTAGAATAATGATTCCTCCTTATCTTTTTGGGATTTTTTTAAATTTTTTGTATTTTTTGATAAATCCCCCTTTCTTTTTTCCGCAGGGCCCAGTACCGCTCCTCTCAATTCCTTCAATTTCAAAGCTAAGCAAATGCTACCATTAAAAAAAAAAAAAAGAAGAAGAAGAAGAAGAAGAAGCAAATATTACTATTTTCACTCTCTCAAATCTAACTCATCCAACACTTAGTGGTTCATCTATCGCGTCTTAATCAAGCCTCGAATGACACATCTACCATATCGAGCCTCTTTCGTTTCGTGCATCATGGAACTTCGACAAGGAGCAAACTCATTTCCCTGTAAATAAATGGACAGAAAACCATCTAACTTGGTAACCAAAGATGGCATGAAGATGAATTTACTTAGCTTGCAACAGAATTGGGCATTTATGTGACAAGTGTCCGAAAGTGATAAGACAACATATGTGCAGAGCTTGGAATGGACCATTTTTTCTGTCCTGGTTTTATCCAGTAAGTTAAAGACCATTTCCTTGATGCAATGTTTTGGCCCACAATGATCAATGCTATGAAAATTTTAGAGAAATATTTGGAAATATAGGACAAATTCCTCATTGGCTCTGTGTTAAGACAATGATAAATTATCCCTTGTTTCTCCAAAATATATCGATCGCCTCCATCAAGAGGGATTTTGTGAAAATAATTTGGAACATGGAGCATATAATGGTGATTTTGTTTCCAAAAGGAGAGCGTTATCAACAGTTTTCGAGACAACAGGAACAATCTCTCCGTTATATTACAATAGAAATCGGACTCTCTCAAGTCTTCTACGTACTTAAATCACCATATCGAAGGCTATTTGATGCCATTGAGAAAAAAAAGGGTGATCGATCAGTTTGTCCGTGCCGCTGACAACACAAGAATATTTATGTTACAAGCTAGTACGGGATAGTTATTTTCGGAGCAAGTAATGGACCCTGTGTTACATGGAATCACATGTACCACGCATGCATATGTTCTTAGAACATTAAAGTACCGTAACTAACCATCTTCATATTTGTATTTCGTAGGTCAACCACGACGTAAACTCGTGCAATCACTGTCGTCCTATCCTAGCAGCGAAACCGGCGAAGGATATGAAAGAAAAAAATGGAATACACTCAAACAGAACTCATTACTTCACTGTTTGTTCCTCATCGGAACTGCCCCTCTGTTACTTGTCTATTTCCATCTCCTTTTCATTACCAAACCAAAGAGAAAGTTCACTGCTTGAGACAGCACAAATGCGGCTCAAAAAATCCTTTCGAAAAATAAGGAGCTGCCTCCAGAAAACGTTTCGAACCATCGAATCATTCGCCCTTGTAGTGTACCCTGGCTCGTCCGCAAGCATTGCCTCAAACAGCACCGTATCTTTTTGCAATGGCCCTAAGGATAATGATGAGAATACCAAGGCGAATGTGGTTGTGTTCTCGCAGACGAATGCTGATGCAAACCATGGCGTTAGAAGCGCGGCGAAGATTTTGGATGAAGGTATTGTGAGGAAGAAGCAAGAAGCTAGGAAAAATGAAGGAGCGGAAGCAAGGGGCAGTGCGGAGAGTGCTGATGCAGCAAAGTATGTGCTAGCCGAGAAGATGAAAGAGTTGGATATGATGGATGCAGGAGACGTGGATGTAGCAGATGCGCTTCGGTGCTATTCCCGGCTTACATGTCCTGCTTACCTGGAAATAGTAAACAAATTCTTCAATGACATGTATGAGGAGTACTACCTACCCGAGCCCTCGATCGAACTGACCTGTTCAAGCAGAAAGTTGAATTCATCTGGTCGCCGAACGCTGAGTGTATCTAGCCGCAGACTGTTGGATACATCTGGCCGCAGGCTGTTGGATCCACCTAGCCGCAGACTACCTCGTTAATGCTTTGAATAAATCAGTTACTACTGGTGCTCGGCTCAAGTTTTCTTCTCATTTGTAATCCTTTATTTGTGGTTTCATAGATGGCGATGAAAGTAGAGCTGTTGAATATATTTGCTCCATTCTGTTTTCTAGCTTACTCAAATCATCGCGATTCGCAAAGTCTCTTACTCAAATCTCTTACTTTCGCTGAGAAGAATCCCTTGGTGAGAAAGGAATATGGTCGTCGATGTCACAAACTTGGGGAAGTCAGTTAAGGTGTATGACATGATTGAGTTGATGTTTTGGTTGCGGGCTGCATCTGATTTAAGTAAAGTGCCATAGGCTTTGGGTGTTCTGTTAATTTATTTGTTGTGAGTTCTGTATGGATTCTGTGAGGATCATGTTTGATCCTCTATGAGGATCCTTTGTGGGCTATTGTCCATGTACTACAATTAGCTTTAAAAAAATCTGTTTTCTAGCTTAATTGCCGTGACAGTTTTGATCTTCGCTGGTAGACCAAGGTTCATATTGTCAGATAAGTGAGCCGAACGCATCAGGCCCCGGATCAATGAATCGGCAGTTAATCAATCGAATTGGCCACTAGGCAACTTTATGATCGGCTATTTCTGCAAACAATGAGTGACACTATAGTATGTCGTTTACTTTTACTTTTCAACCAACTTGTTAGTCACAAGGACCTCGAAAAGTTAGGAACCTAGCCAGCTTCTTGGTGTAACAGCTGATTGGACCAATCAACCTCTGCTGAGTGTCGAATGGTTACCCTTTAGAACAATGCTGCTCCTGTTCAACTTCACCAACATCCTACCTGGGTAAAGCATTTACCTGTATTTAACTCGTTAAAAGACGGTGTGTGTTTTGCTTTGCCTGATGTCCCTATAACACCATGCAACTTTCGGTATAAACCAGTATAAAAAAGGAGGTGTAACTCTAGCTCACTTTCATCAAAAGATAAGTACAAGCAGGCATGTACAGACTGAGGAGCATATCACAACAGCAGACTAGGATACAAAAGAACCTCTTAGTTCAGGACCAGCTTTCGTTCTCACAGCCATAACAAAAATTACTATGTATAACATTTAAAAATTGTGAAGTCGCATATACCTACAATAAATAAGCCATCAAAAATAGACATATCTCAGGAGAAGGATGTTGGTAGAGATCTTGCTAAGTT
The DNA here is from genome assembly GCA_001925005.1 of Drosera capensis. Taxonomy (NCBI): domain Eukaryota; kingdom Viridiplantae; phylum Streptophyta; class Magnoliopsida; order Caryophyllales; family Droseraceae; genus Drosera; species Drosera capensis. The sequence continues at coordinate 13,011 of LIEC01000136.1, forward strand.
TCATATTCTTGATAATAAACCATGCTTTAAGCATGGAAGTCCGACAGATACAAAAGACACTATACCACGAAAAAGGAGTGATAAAAATATGATCTCAAATGCCCCAGAAAAGATTGAAATCTCACAGAAGAAATTATCCCCTGAAGAGGATAATGTTCCTGATGAGAGTGCACAACCTGAAAATCAAGAGATCTCGGTCAATTATATGTATACAAATCAAATATGGGACCAAAAAAATATCATTGTTAATGACATATTTGCATATGCAATTGCATCAGAAATTTATGTCTTTTGAACTCAAAAGTGTTTAGGAATATCAACAAAGGGAGGATTGACTGAATTAACAGGATATAATCATGACAGAAGTACAAACTTTGTTTAAAACAGAAGTGTTGGACCTGTAGTTCCAACACTAAAAGACATTATCCCTATTGAAAAAAAATGGGTTTTCGTTCGGAAACGAAATGAAAAAAATGAGATTGTGAGATATAAGGCTAGGTTAGTAGTCCAAAGATTCTCATAAATACGTGGTGCAGATTATGAGGAAAGATATTCTCCAATAATGGATGAAATCACTTTTCGTTTTCTCATTGTGTTGCAACCATGGAAAATCTTTAAATAAGACTCATGAATATTGTGATGATATATTTATATGGATTCCTTGATAAGAATATCTATATGAAAATGCCTGAAGGATTAAATGTGTCAGAGATACAAAAATCCAATCAGTTATTACTCGGTTGAACAACAATGATAGTTGTATAGTTTAAACCAATCTGCTCGTATTTGGTATAATCGGCTCAGTGAGTATCTGATTAAATTGATATACAAGAATAATGATTAATGCTCATTTGTCTTTATAAAGAAATAACAAGATGGTTTAGCAATCATCGCTATGTATGTGGACGATCTCAATCTTGTAGGTATTGCACAAAATCTCACAAATGTAGACTCATCCTTGAAAAATGAATTTGAAATGAAAGATCTTGGCAAGAAAAAAAATTTATCTGGGCATTCAAGTTCAACACTTAGCAACTTGAATTGTTATCCATCTGTAAGTATATACTGAGAAGATCCTTTCTCGTTTTTATATGGTGATGAGTGCGAAAATACTCATATTTTCCTAAGTTAATGTCTTTATTTTAGGTACATTTTGTGTCATTACTTTATGTTTTGTTAGTTTTTGGAAAATTGGTACTGTTGGTTGTTTATTTTCGTCACAAATGAAGTGAAGACCACTTTATGAGGCATTTCGATGAATTATGAAGATATGGAGGCTAAATGATGTGTTTGATGTTGATTTCTAGGCTTAAAGATATTTTGGAGATGTATTACGTGTAATAGAAGAAGTTTGGATGAGTTTTAAAACAAAACAGGATGACTTGACGATATCATGTGAGTGTCACGGGCATGACATTCCTTGTCAAGGTGTGACGGGTGGCTAGAAGGAAATCTGAGCAAAGCACGACTATCACCGGCATGACAGCCCTTGTCACGGACGTAACGTAACGTGAGGATTTTGATGATATATTTTATCCGAAATTTAAATTTTTCATCACATATTTTTTTTATTTGTTTTCCTATAAATAGGGACCTTATGTCCATGTTATTTGTGTAACTTTTATCAGCTTTTCATAGATCTTAGGTCACAAAAACCTATGGTTTCTCATAGAACTATTGGTTTAACTTCGCATCTTTGGTGTTGTAGAGATTCAAAGACTACTCTTATTGTTATTCTTTTATCAAGTATAGACCTTTATCTCTCTCTTTTGATGATGTGCCCATTACTTGCTATTTCAATCATGTTTGTAATGTTACTTCAAACATGAGTGAGTAGATCTTTGATAGGAGACCTAATAATTATGAGATTATAGATTTAATATGATTGAAATTAGATTTGTTCATGCTATGATTGTTGTAAAAGGTTTGAACTTTATCAAATTAATAACTAATACAACTTGGATTGATCATCTAAGTTATGTTAAAGTGTTAATTATATTAATGACACATTCTCATTTGATCATATTAGTAGCATCTAATCAAAATGATACATTTTCTTTTGGTCATGAATTGATTAGAACCTTTTGTATGTGAATTGATAGAAAATATCTTTTTCTATTGATTCATGTTTGTTTTGTTCCATATTTAATACAATCCTATTTAGTTTGACATATGCATTGTCTTTTGGTATGTTGAATTAATTTGATTAGGTTGATTATACATTCTTATTTGATAGTCAACAATTTAAAAAACGTAATTTAAGAGAACCTTATTTTATAATCAAATCAATCATAGAACAAATCAACTCATTAATCACATTATTTGTTATCAATGACTAATCCCCTATGCTAGAATGGATTTTTGAAGTTTGCTACATCGCAATCCAATAGTTTTACAACCACATTAGAAATATGTTGCTTAGTAATTTAATTACTTTTCTTAGTTCTTATTATTTAATCCTAATTTATTTTACAATTATAGGATAGATTAGATTAATAATTAGCTTAAATCATTTGAACAACCATTTTTGTGGGATCGATCCTTATTCCACTACTACATTAATTTAATTAATTAATAGTAAGAATGAATGAACTTAAATACTAATTTTACACGTCATACGATAGTCGTATCATATGGATAAAACTCATCCCTTGATATTGTTAGAACATTAGATATCAAGAAAGACGAGTTTCGACCTTCAGAAGAGGGAGAAGACATCTTAAGACCTGAAGTTCCTTATTGACGATTAAAGGTAAGACCTGAAGTTTCTTATTTAAGTGCAATTGGTACACTTATGTATCTTACTAATTGCACAAGGTCGGACATTACTTATCCGGCTAACTTACTAACAAGACATACCTCAGCTCTGATAAGAAGACACTGGAATAAACTCAAACATGTCATGCAGTTTATGTTGCACAACTCAGAGGAGGCTACATCGAAAGCGACATAACAAAGCATATATCATCAAAATTCTTCTGAACACATGATATTCAAAAGGATTGGGTCATCGATATGCGACAAATCTACTCAAGTGGCAACTTGATAGATTTATTCATAAAAGCATTACCGGGAACAACCTTTATAAAACTCAGGCACAATATAGGAATGAGAAAGCTTAGTAATCTTCTTGAACAAAATTCCAATGTTTAAGAGAGTTTTTTCTTTATTTGGGGGGCGGGGGGATTGTTTTCCTTTTTCTTCTTCAAAATTTTTATCTCATTGAGTTTTTCCTGATAAGATTTTAACGAAACAATCTTAATATGTGATAAATACATTATGTGATCAAGGGAGAGTGTTGTAAATTATTCAATTATGATTATCCTTTGAAAATGATGTATTTATACCTAAGTGTAGATATTTTTCTTTAAATCTTATGTTTTTTTTAGGCTATTAAAAGGGTTTATCTAATTAACTATTAATTAGACCTAATCACCTTAGTTAGGTGAGAAAGAATTAACGTTAATTAATAACTTTGAATCTTATAAATAGAGCTCATTTGTAAGGTATTATGTACATATTTTAAGAGAAAAAATATTTATTTCTCTCTCAATATTCTCTCTTTAAAATAATTTAATTTAATTTATTAATTCTAATGTTTATCGTCCGACAAAATCAAACCAACTATATGGACGAATCGGTTCAACCTACGCAATCACTTGTTCTATAAAATTTTGATGATTATATGGCTTCTTTTGTGAGTTTTATTGGGAAGGAAAGTCGGGATATTAGGTTGAAGTAAAAGGATGGGAGGAAATATAATATTACTCTCTTCATTTTAAATACGGAATTTTATATATGGGTTAAATTTTGGTTGATTTGATTATAGAATGAATTTTTTTATGATAATAGTGAATTTTACTGTAACAGTTGTGTCATAAATTAGTGGAGACAGATCCTGGGCAGCTGCCTCCCCACAATTGTCCTGCTATTGATCCCCATGGGTCGTTGGATTGAGATTCAATGACCCAAAAGTTCCAAAGACATTAAAAAATCCAAAAACACTTAATTGAAAATAACCCTAATAAATAAATAAAACTCTAAACCTAAAACATGAAACCTTAAATCATAAAAATGAAACCCTGAACCCTATAAAATTAACCCTAATCCTGAAAGTAAAACTGTAAACCTTAATAATAAAACCTTAAACCTAAAAGTAAAACTCTAAACCTTAAAAATAAACTCCTAAATCTTAAAATAAAATCCTAAAAAATAATTTTTTTAGATTTTTTTATGTCCTAGGAATTTTACGACTTAGGACAGTAGAGGGGAGGTTACAGTTGAGGATCCGTCTCCAGAGTTAGTGTAGTGTACTTTAGGGGAAGTTTCTATATATAAAAAAAAGATCCAATTATAAACAAACATAATCGCTACATTAACTTTAAATGTTTATTATTATGACTGACTTAATATGATTGTAACAACACTTCGATAATGCTTGATAATGTTTTGGCTCCATTTAGTTGGCTTAAAATCATATGGTTAGTAACGAGGAAACTTTTTAATGATAAAAAAAATGTGACATTTATAAAACAATAGATAGTGGACCCTTGAAATACCAAAATAGAAAAAAATCATATATTTATATTATATATTTATAATGATAATATAATATATAAAAAGAAAGGAGATAAATAGCCTTGCCCCGTAAGCTGAAACTGAAGGTTTGTGTTCAACGAAAATTAACCGCATCATAATTGTCACGGGCTTAATGTTTTCAAGACCGTGCGGCACTTAGACACCATTGGCTTGTATTTAAGTTCAGGTTTTCCTCCTTGAGGCAATCGCTCAAAACTTTGAGAAAGCTTATGTTTGAAGAAACTTGGATGCTTGTATTACTCTTGTGTGTTCGATGATCTCGGGGATGTTGGATTGTGAAGGATCGTTTAGTAAATGAACCAATACCTCCTTATATACACCCTAATGGAAGGATCTAGAGTCTCTTCCTCTCCTAGAATTACAAGAGTGTTTTACAATACTCTCCAATGTTCTCTACATATTTTTAAGTTTATAGAATGTTGGAGAATTGTAGAGAAGAATCCGAAACATGGACTAGCTTTAGACCTTCTTAGATTGGGCTTCGTTTCGAACCGATTCAGACCGGTTCCAAATTTAGCTAGCCCGTGTCACAATGCATGCAACAGACACTTGAAAATCTTCGATTGATTGAAGACGCTAACCGGGCTATCAATATAAGTCGCCACATCAGAGTAAAATCTATTGTTCGATCTAATCATCCATTTATAGAGCTTCAACTCCAAGTAACGCTCTCAACAATGCCATGTGACGGTATTCCCTATCACCAATGTGATGGTACCTCGACCAGACACGAAATTTGTTGGTATCCATCAAATTCAAACATTTCAAGTTAATCAAATCTACTGCATGGACTCCTAGTCGCAAATGATTCCACAGATCCAGAGTCATTGAATGTCATTAGGCTAAAGAGCATGAACTTTACAACTAAAAGAGGGCATTTTGCTCAGAGATAGAACCTATGGAGTATGTCTGCAGCATCCCACGACTCCGATTCGTTTCAACAACATAAACGAGAATCCATATACATATGACTTCCACAGTTACTCAAATACAAATAATTCTTCCATTTACAGGCAGAGTATCAAGGCAGAAAGTTACTGAAAGCAAAGAAGCATTGCCTCCAGACTACAGATGCGGTGAGACGAAGCATGTCGTCATCGTACCTCACCTTGGACGTTCTCCCCTCCTATCTTTGTAACCGGAACCAGACCAATCACAAGTTTACTGGAGGACTTCCCTGAATATAGAAGAAAAAAGTAAAGAAGTAGGTAAAGCATGTCTCAGACTCCATCAAAATATGCAAATGTGTCAATTCAGGCTTTGTGATTTACGTCCGTCATCCCCCACTGAGCCATTATCCTTTGAGATGTGGCCAAAAGATACTCTTCTCGAATAAACTCCAGAAACAACGCCATCGTTTCCAATTACAAGAAGAATAAAGGGAAGTTGGAGCATTGGCTCATACAGAGGATGGTCAGAGAGGAGAAATCGTATAGAGGAGTTTCAATCATATGAAGAGGATGGCATCCGAGATAAGAATGCTAAGCAGCCTAAAGAACTGAAGCATGTACTTACCTTGAACAAGAGATCGAAAGCAATGTGTTCCCAGGGCAGTGAGATAGACATCAAGCAACACTTGAGAGGCAACATGTCATCATCAGAATTCCTGGAAGCAGCGGCAGCAGCATATGCCTGTTTTGCAGCTACTGAAGCAACAGAGGCAGCTTTACGGACGATTGTAGCAATTCCGAATCCTTTATTGGATACAACCGGCGAAGGAGGCCCTGATATGTGATAGCTTTGATCTGGTATAATTCCAATATTAAAAATCGTTTAAAGCTTCCGTAAACATAACTGCAGCAACTCGAGCATAAAAGAAAGATGCCTGTGCTTTTCATATACGGATGTTTTCTTCACAATCTTTGCCTCATGAAGAATTCCAGAATGTTTAGCAAAGCAAATCGTAATTACAATTTGATGAAGCGGAGCTCCTAACCTGACTACTAGTAAATTATACTACTAACTGCAAAGGGGAAGATGTGACCAGTAGTGCTACTAAATGCTTTTTGCACAAACCGATTTGTGTTTTAATCAAGGTGCAAGAGTTCACACTTCACACATGCCCTAGACATATCGATTCTTATTTTGGGCTGGAACAGAGGGAAGACCATAGTAATCAACAACTCGGACCACAACATGCAACTCTTAAAGCAAAAAATTATGGTCTCCTTATATTCTTCCTTTATATAAGTGATGTTTCGTTTAATAATGAACTCATTTTAAAGTACAAATAAGTCCTAGTGTGGCCTGGATGCATGTAGATCGTTTAACCACATATATGTAATGTTCTCTACTTCTCTTCCACTTTGATGTACTTTTTCAAAAGAAATGAACAAGCTTATCAAGAATCCAAACGATCCTAATATTGCTCAAGAAGAAGAGGAGGGGTTCTCCTTACCTTCAACACCAGAAACTGCTACTTCAACCTCTCCGCGTCCACCAGGACCTTTCATATAGAGTCTGTCAGTCTTCCCAGAAGAATGGGAGAATGAAAGCAGGCTTCCAAATCGATGCCGTCCTACTGAAGAAAAGGAAAAATCAGAGTTACAAGAGCAGCTAGTATTTACTGTTGATGAAATTACAAACTTGCAGTTGATAATATTCTCTCAATTCTGTCAAAACGTAATAGAACTTTTTCCCATCATTCATAAGTCTTCAAGAAATATGGACACAGTAACGCAAATGCATCATGCCATGGGTGGAAGATGTTGGAAAGAGGTGAGTATCCAGGAAACACGACTGATGCATCCAATCTTAGGTTGCATATGACATCTTCTTCAATCATTATCTAAAGCTTAGACGGACATTCCAGTGACATATGATCGTGTGTTGCCTTCAAGCCATTAATGGAAATTTAACTCAGAGATCAAGTCAAGAAGCATACAATATGTGTACATTCGACCAAAAACTAATAGATATAAGCTAATAAGCATTAAAGACATACCCCCAAAAACAATTACGCATAATTCCAAAAAAACTACCTCAAATCTTCATATTTCCAAAAGAACAAAAAAAAACCCCAAATTTTCACATGATGGTCATTGGTCAAATGGACTGTTGGGAATTACAAAATTTTGGGGTGGTCTTTTGGAATTATGTGAAATTTGAGGTGATGATATGGAATTAGACCAAACTGATAAGTATAGCCACGAAGTGCTGAAATTGGACTGCAGATATTCAATTATCTGGCACTCATTTGTCTCAACTCTCAACCACAAATATGCTGACACTTATCCATCATGACACAGTTAAGATTTGAAAGTGAAATAACATCAAAATATCACCATATAATTATATTTTAAAGAAAGTTTACCATCATATGCATCACGAACCATATGGTAGCTGACAAATCCAGAGAAAATAGTCACCTGCACGAACGAACCATATTTATGAATGATTGCGAGAACAAATAAACCATCTACAATGAGAATATTACAATAAACTAGATTAACAGTGTATGATACTTACCTCTTCTTTTTCTAAAGTATACTTACCTTATTTTAGATTTGATGGAATAATGGTTTTTTCAAGTACTATGTTGTAATACATATTGTTTTCTCACACTTTGATTTTAGTAGCAACAACGTCAAGAAGTGTTAATTCGGTGATAAACAACTCATCCCCCGTACCATATGGTCAGGGTTCAACACTAGGGCTTCGACATGGTAACGGATTAGACACCTCCTTAATGCATTGCAGGATGAAAATTATTTTTATTGCTTACATCTGCTAAAATATTAGAAGATGGATTCACCATCCTTCGATATTATTAGTGGATAAGGCTTAGAATTTTTGAAATCAAACCATTGATTTGTCACATCGACGACTCAATATAGCATGACTGAAAACGAGTTTCAAAGTTCAAACCACCATCGGCCTTGTATCATTTCCCATATATATAATTAAGAATGGTATTACCCAGAATTTTAATCTATCAAACAAATTGCATGAGCTAGATGGAAGGTAACATGGATAATAACACACAAAAAATTAAGCATGAGATTATTCCGCAAACCTTGGTTTTCTTCTTTTTTCCAGAATCATCATGCGCTTCTGGTGAACTACTACTGGCAGAGGGATCATACACAGACACTAAAGTTTCACTAGGAAATGCTGCTCCGGCATGTGCATTAAGAAGTACACAGTAGCAGTGATCAGTATCTGTCAGGACCTGCAAAATAACAAAGAACCAGAAGGAAATAAATGGAAGGAGGAAAGAAAGGAAGAAAGATGAGATATATGGTGCAAGCCCCAATACGCGATACATATGAACACCAGCAGTATACAAACTTCAAAAATCATTCTTATCGATTACATGGATACCAAAATGATAACACTTATGACCATGAAAAGAATTTGATGATCAATCAATGCAATGCAATATAGAAGGAACCATATTGATTACCACGGCATCAAAAGTGGAATCAAAGTCATCAACGGCAAAACATATATCTGGATAGGCAGGAAATGTCTCTACTTCCTGCATTTGCAGCGGCTTATAATGTCAAACAAAAACGTCCATGATGTAGGCAAATAAATGATGCATCTATATCAAACAAAGTCTTGCCTTCTTAGCATCCAAATGAAAGTTCACGCGACTAGGAGAAGCATAGACAGTCTTCACAACCTGAATGATTCAATCTATAGACCAAGTTAGATGAGTTAATCACCACAGAAGACCTGAAAAACCCTGAACGACAACAAAAGAAAGCCGATGGCAATGAGGTAAAACAGTATATAAGATAAGAGCACTGTTCAAGATATTGGCCAATACGATCAATATCTCGGCCAATATCTCGGTTTGACCATCCAATCGAGATAATATGGAGAATTTTTCTGATATGAAAAAAAAAGTCAGTCTCGCCGATATCTCGGACTTCACCCAATATATCGGCTGATATCCGATAGAAAAATTGTAGCCAGATATAGGTAAGAAATAATTTTACTGTTTATTTTTTATTTTTTGTTTCCCTTTAATTATAAGGATAGGAAACATAAGTGTTACGAATTTTGACCCGAAAACCGATGGATTCGAATACCACAATCAAACAACGATCAACACGAGAAATTGAAACGACAAAACATGAGATTCAATGTGAGAAAAACCCAATCGCGGGAAGAAAAACCCCATAAGAAACAATCCATTAATCAAATCACACGATTACAATGATCGTCTCTCCTAACTCATCCAGTCTCACCTTATATTTCGCTCAAACCCTAAAAAGTCGTTCACCAATCTTTATGACAGACCCTCTTTAGATGATCCTCAACAAATCTGATACATTACTATTTATAGACTCATAAATAAAGAGATATAAACCAAGCTCGGACCAAACCTTAAATCGATCTCGCACCGGCCCAAATCCCGTCCTTGCCTGTCCTATGCACTGTGCCCAGGCAATTTGTTCTTTTTCCTGGTTAGCTGCCTCGTGAACAAAGCCCGCGCCCTAGCGTGGGCAAGGCCTGCGCCCGGGCACTTTGTGTCTTTTCCTGAGCCCTTCGAACTCCGTCAAACTCCATCTTTATTCCTCGAGTATCAGATTCCAACAACCCGAGAATTTCTACGACAACTTCAACAATCTCCACCTTGTCATAAGGAGCTCGAAACACGCAAAACACCTAGATCGAGTAGTTTCCATTGTATTTCAATGAAGAGCTCGAATACCGATTTGAGCACTTCTACGGCTTGATTGTGGTTTAAGGTCTCAGGATCCCAATGAAGAAGAGTGTGGTAGAGCGCTTTTACCACAAGAAACGGGGTACAAGGTCGTGCCCAGGTGGGTTACGAAGATGACTTCTCAATCTAGTGGTTTGTGTGTCTCTAAAGGCTCAAATTGATTCTGGAACTCCTTACAACAAGATAGACGTGACGGAGTTAGGCGGCAAAGGAGTTGAAATCATCAGACAAGCGCATGAGATTTCGCAAAGCTCCCGAGCGTAGGCCTTGCCCACGCCCGAATGCAGACCATGATCCAAAATAGAGAACTACGTGAAACTTCAAAGCGCCTGGGCACAGGCCTGGTCACCCCTGGACGTGGGTCCTGTTTCTAGTGGGAAGAGGGATTTGGCCGCTGCGAGATCGGTTCAGATTTGATCCGGAATTTTGTTTCTATCTCCTATTTAATAAGTCTATAAATAATATTGTAACTGATTTAGTTGTTAATCAAATAGTGTGAGTTGTCATAGACATTGTGAGAGATTTTCTCTAGGGTTTGAACGAAAGACAAGGTGAGATTAAGTGAGTTGAGAGACGATCATTGTAATCGTGTGATTCGATTAGTGGATTGTTTCTTGTTGGATTGTTCCTCCCGACGATCGAGTTTCCCCCATGTTAAATCTCATATTTTGTAGTTTCAATTTCTTTTTCGTTGCTTGATTGTGTTGTTCGGATCCATCGCTTCTCGGGGTAGATTCGTAACAAGTTGTATAAGAGCTCCAGGTTGCATCACGCCAAGAAAATTTTGAATCTTTTTACCAAAGAACCAATCTTTTTCTCCAAAAAAAAATGCATTTAACCCCCCAAACTTTTGACATTTTACACTTTGCTCCCTCAACTTTGGAAATAGGTACATGTCCCCCTACAAGAGGGTTTTTTGCCCAAAAAAATATATACTTTCGGGGGATTCATGTGCCAAAATCAAGATTTTTTTTAAAGTTTAGGGGTTTAAGTACATATTTTCAAATTTAGAGCTCTGATATCACTTGTTTCTAATTTAGATTCGAGATTCGATAAATCCGAATATCACAATCAAGCAACGATAAGCACGAACAAGAAATTAAACCAACAACACACGAGATTTAATGTGGAAAAAACCTAATCATCGGAAGAAAAAACCTCACAAGAAACAATCAACTAATCGAATCGCATTATTATAATGATAGTCTCTCTCAACTCACTCAATCTCGCCTTATGATACGCTCAAACCCTAGAAAGTCGTTTACCAATCTCTATGACAACCCCTCTTTAGATGATCCTCAATAAATCTGATACAACCCTATTTATAGACTCATAAATAAAGAGATATAACCCAATATTTCCTGGTGTATCAGATTCCAACGACCCGAGCACTTCTACAACAACTTCAACAATAACTTAATATAGGTAAAACGACATCGATAAAGATAGATAAAGCGTAATTAATGTTTATTGCTCTTATTTCTTGTTATGCTTTTTTTGAAGTATCATACTTGGATTAAATATGTTGTTATTCGACTTTTTGATGCAATTGAGAGATCAGAATTTTGTCTCTATTTGTATTTTGTTGTTTTTTGTCATGTTTAACCAATTATAAACGTATCTCAAGTTGTTGTTGTCTTCAATATCTTGAGGATTAGTATTTCTTTTTCTTTAGTATCACTTAGTCCTACTTTAGATTTATTATTCATATTGTGTGTCTGTATGTATATGCTTATATGTGAATCTGATATACCCATATCCCGATATATCATCCGATAGATATACGATATGTCAAAACCCATTCCGATATGATACTGATATACAAGATCTAGAATCTTGGATAAGAGTATTAAAAGAAAGAACCATACAAGAAGAATTCATGACATTCACTCATTAAAATCTACTAAAATAAGAGGAAGAACAAGACTACCATTTTCTGACGAAAAAAGAAGAGAAGACTACCCTGTTTTTTTTTTTTTTTTTTTGGACAGGATAAAGACTACACTGTTGATCAAGGATCAAATAAATGAATCCATTCCTGTGCCAACTCAGAAGAGAAAATGAACAAGAACATTACAATATCGCAAGACAATGAACACACCTTATATATAGGTGTCAATGGAGTATCATCTCCAACCCGATGCTTTTGAAGGACCTGATTGCTAACAACAAAAGTTTCTGTTGGAAAAAAACATGAAGAAGCCTGGTACAACAAACAATATACCTTCTCATAAGAGAAGGTAAATCCTTTCACTAAGCTTAATCACTACATACAAAATTAAAAGGTTCTCTCTAATTTCTACTCTATTCCATAGTGCATATTATTTTACACCACCTCTCCTTTTCCCAACGATATTTTCATGTTCTTTTCCCCATGTTGATCGTTGTTCTAAATTCTATTCCTCTTTCTTTTCTCCTTTCACCGCTCATCAACAAATCATTGCCCAATAACTTTTGCAGTACTTCAAAAACTCGATTAGCACAACTCAATCTCAGCATGAATTCAATTATTTTCTTCAAGTTTGAGTCCGGTTGGTTTTTTACTCGAAATGAATAGTAAGTGTTCCGCTTTGAGTTCATTGGAAGTTTGGAACTAAACCTATCTCGGTTTGTTTACAGCTCTATATGGGAGAATCACCTGCAAATTGCTACTGTAACAGTGAATGACGTATGAGCAATGAGGTTCAAATAAAATGATCGTCTCCAGTCCACCTCCATGAACTTTTCACTGATGATATTATCTAACTGCATAACAAGACAGCGGTTTACTACATAAAACAGATCAGGACAATAGAAAGAAATATATACATTCAGCACAAAAGGGTGATTAGAAAAAACAAAGTGAAGCCACAACCAGGATAAGCGAGAAATTTATCGATCCTAAGATAGGCTTCTATAAAGAATCTATAGAAGTTTGTATCCCAAAACAGTAAACATACACCAATTACATTATTATATTACCTACACCTCATTGACCTCAAGGCCCTGGTGTGAGGCTTAACATGATAAATATCTATTTATATATATATATAACAAATTTACCCATTCTTGGTATCATAGTTTGGTTAGCCATGCATTTAATGCATAGCAAACCCATAATGACTACTTATTTGTTCATGACTCTTCACAACCTAATAATATTGACTTAACATGAGAAATAATCCTAACAACAAACCCTTCTATGATGTATCTTCAACAAAATAAATAGTGAAATAGTTAAACACAACTACTATTCGAAAATGAAATAGACTGAAGAAAATTATAATTCAAAAATAGAATAGGCTAAGAAAAGGATGCGTTTTTTGCAACAATCTATCTAATTGACATAATCTATTTAAATATATAAAGATATATTCATTTTTTTATATATATGAAACTTTGGTTGTCTTTAACATTAAATTTGATTAGTCTTTATGACTAAAGTGTAAGTTAAATGTATTTAATATAAATTGATTTTTCATCTTCCCCAAATCCAATATGCATCAAATATGTGAGAAAAAATAAAAGTAACAAATAAAAATTTAAAAGAATATAAATATAAATATAAATAGTTCATGGTGTTCTTTATAATTTACACTTTTAAGTTATCATCACAAGTTATCAAAAAAAAACTTTTTACGATTAAAAAACTTTAAATCAAAATCAGATTAAGCATTTTTCATAAGAATTAATACAAAATTATTTTTCCTATAAATTATGAATCAATACAAAATTTAATACTTTCCATCAATAATCTTAATTGATATACATATTTAACACAAAATAATAATAATCATATATATTATCTTTAATAAATTACCAGATGTATAAACTTAACAACAGGTGTAGAAGTAATTACATTAAACATGATAGAAATTAATAAAATATTATTATTATATTAGACCCAGGTTAAGGACTTGTTGTCTTGTAAATGTGGCATGTGGCAAATGCAAGAGTTTATCATTTAAGCTCAACTACAGTACATATAAAAGTGATTCATGTCTTTTTAATATTCTATTACCTACACCTTAAGGCCCTGGTGTAAGGCCTCCAACCAAAACATGGCAAAATAATGTCTTATAAACACGACACGTGGCAAACACAAAAGTTTTTCAAACAAGTTAAACTGCAGTTCATGTAAAGGTGATCAATGGTTAGGATGATATCATCTTCCATGTCATTATAAACCAATAACCAATGGCAAGCAGCTTCCCTAAGAGAGGGAAGCTGAAAAATCCATCTGTCTTAGAGCACTCACATCAAAGATCATAGATCTGATTCTTAAAAATCCCCAATAAGCTGAAAAAACAAAACGACCATGGTGACCCAAGTCCCAGGCTAAACCAGTCACTAAGAGAGGTATGCTGTAAGCAACAAACCACTCATCTCCCTTTTTCAAGCCAATATACTTTGACAAGTCAGGTTGTAAATAGCATAGTCAAAGCATTTTTTCACCTTCTGTTTTCACTCTTCCTCTTTGGCTTTTGAATTAGAAATTTCAATTATTTCCCATTTTCTCATGCATTATACAGTTAGATGGTCTTCAGCCAGTTCCACGAAGCACACTCCCCTCCCTGTGTACTTGTAAGTGAAATCATCTAATTGAATCATATGCTTTATATACTCAGGATGGAGCTTCTTGGATATACTGTTCGTATTTTCAGAATATAATAATTTGAAGACAAAAGCAGATTCCATTGAAAAAAGAGCAAGTCAGAGGCTTTTTTGGCCGGAGGAGAGTACATGGAGAAGAGAAGAAGATAAAACATTTCATCCCATTTTATAGAGTATCCAGTAACTATGGTCAGTGCACTCTGTGACACTAAGCTCCACCAGATCATAACTTAAGGTTTCCGTCAAACACCTTTTAGATTTTCCTAGCACTGCATTTGGGTAGCCACCTATACACATTTCCAGTGAACTTCTATGAGTATGGTTGAGATTTAGCCCAAGCGTCCATGATTACGGTTATCCCATTAAATAACAAAACCACCATATTGCCAAAGAAGCAGAATTGATCAACTCCATTGGACCCGCCTGTGGATGAACCATATTTACGACAGGCTCAAGCTTGAAGGTTAAATCACAGCATACATCCTAATGCATTTTTTTGACCAGAAACATGGATGCGGGAACTTCTGCTTTTTCATGTGTTAACATATGGGTTATCACCACATCATACTCTTGTGGATAAAATAGAGTGAAGGAATGGGAATAGGTGTAAGTGTGTCAAATCAAAACCCTCAATTCTGCTCAAAACTCCTAAGAAGAAGGAAGCATTAGCTACTATCAAATTGGCAAGTGCGCCCAAGCATCAACTACCATACAGCCGCATTACAGGTCAAAGAGAAATTCATAATGAACACATCTCTTATTCAAGTTTGTTCTTTGCTTCGCTAGCAGATATGGGATGTGCGGATACTCGGATAGAACCATGCACTCACAGTTTCACTCACAATGCATCATGGACTTTCTTATGTAAGAGGGAAGAGATCTTTGATCTTAAAAAGCAAACAAAAAAGGAACGGAGGAAAACCAACTGTGCATCAACGAAGCAAACTCGAATTTTATGCTGCCTTTACCTTAGGCGCCCACCTGCGCACAAAATAAGGAGCATTTCCTTCGACGCCATCATTGAAACCATATCCACCCAAATCCTGCGACAAAAACAACAAACAAATGGAGTAATACTCACATTACAAGTTGATTGAAACTATGCATTTTCCACCAACATGAAAGCCAGGACAGATATGAAAAAGTACCAGAAAGACTAAAGAAAGTCTCACCAATTTTCTAACAAAGAATATGAGGTCATCATCCTGGTGTGGACTAGAGTCCCTCCCGCTTATGAAGTACATATTGAGCATATCATGCCAAAAACCTTGATCCATTTCAACGTCAGTGGTGTCATGCTCATCAACTATGGTTTTACCCAAGAGGTTGGAGTGATTTTTCACCATACTCAACAACTCGTACCTTTCAAGAATACAAATCCAACAAAAAGGAAAAATCTAAATTAGAGTACTAGTTATCTCATTACTGAATCATTTTAAGCCGGCTTCTGGTCAGCGGGCATAAAACTAGAGCAAATTGCAGTATGTAGAGGTCAAATTGTAGTATATGAAGGTCAAATTATAGTCCATTGCAGTATAACTAGCCCGTCATTTCCAAAAAAAATATCAAGTTTATGGTGGAAAAGCTTAAGCTGGCTTCCGCAATGGCATTGTAAACTAACAGCCCAGCTGCGGGCATTTCGCAGTAGTCAGCGAAGAGAAGAGTTGGTACTCAAGACCGGAAAATCATCTCAGTTGGGAACCAATGATTCCATTGGCAAAATCACTTCTTCCCATTAAACAACCCAAGCAAATTTAAACAACCAAACTCAATCAAAAAACTAGCTCCTTCTCTTCATTGCCATTTACTCTCAACAACAATAGCCGATGAATTACACCAACATACAACAGACAATCAGTGGCGAAAATGGTGAGATGAGGTGTCATACCGAGTAGGCGATTGACCTCGATCGCCACTGGACATGCTTTTCTCGGCCATCGATGTTCGTCTGCAAACAGAATTTCTCGATGATTGATAATTCTTTTTATGGTCGATGAGTGAGTGGTCTTGTGATAGTTAGGGTTTATGATTGAAAATTTGGGGGAGAACTCAGCGAGGAATGAATGAAAGAAATGAAAGGGGTGGACTGATGGATATGACCAACATATCATTGCATGCAGTTGGGTTTTCCGAAAGGTGAAGCAGGACAATTTATTTTTCATGCTATTTTTGATGGATTAAGACATTCAGATCATATATACTAAAAAATTTTCTAACTTTTTATTATTCAATACACCACATTACAAGAGCGGTCGATTTTGATAGAATAATGAATACTCAAAGAAAAATGTTTGCTTTGTTTTATTCTTGAATGAGCAAACAATGTTGAAACTAATGAAAGTGAATATTGATTTCTAGATAATAGTTCTTTGAAAGAAATTTACTTATGAGGACTTGCAAAGATAAGAAAAGGTGCCCGAGGTTTAAGCCCACCGCTTATTGCCATCGTCTAGCTACTCTCGATACCAGCACTTCTCTAGGGATATTAATTGATATAACTTTCACCTTTCTCTCATAAGCAATGCATATTAACTGATATACCTTTCATCTTTTCTCCATTTTGGCTAAACAACAAGATGTGTCTCAATACATATCCAATGTCGATTGTTGATTATTTCTTTGTGTTTCGGACTAACACTCTGGGCCAAGGTATACTGTCTTGAACCATTATGATTTACGTTGTGTTTGGGAGGAAGTACTCCAAACAATAATGAACCCTTAGGATTTGTGAAATCAGTCGATGTCTTTACACGACATCAGTTTACTTTGTAGGCGTTGACAATTTTTTTTTTTTTTTTAGAAATTGATGATCAATTTGATTTCCTGCTCAATTTACACAGGAATGTGAAGGTGCTTAAAGAAGCTATAAGTGGAATCGTCACCTGGACTGTTATGCTGTTCGTATTTTATTATTATTATTATTATTATTATTATTTTGAGAAGAAGCTGTTCGCATTATTATGACGCAAAAGGTCATTGTGGGAAACATTAAAAATGACTTCAGCTTAGCAAGGTTATCAATGGCCAATACATGGACTCGGATCCTCTGCCGTGGGATCGGTGTTGTTGGTGTGCTGTGGAGAATTTAAGCCGTCGGATTGATAATCCAATGGCCTAGAATTTTTTGATGGTTTAGAGGTTGTTTTGATTTTTTGTTGATTGGATTTTTTATTGGTATACTTTTTTATGGGTTATTTGTATTAAATCTTTTTAGGTTTTATTTTTTCAGGGTTGATATATTTAGTAAGGTTTTAAATTTTTCTTAATAGATTTTTTAAATACAACCAAAAAAAAAGAAAAAAGGTTCTACTGTACCAACAACACCATTTCACCAAATGCAGAGGTTCCAACTCCGTTAATACATATGTTACATTATTATTGATGTTTTATATTGATATGAAAGTTGTGTTGGAATTATAGATATTAGCACATTGCCTATTTCAAGAACTTTGAGCATTACTCGCATTTCAACAATTAGGCAATGAGAGTAATTGGAGTATTTGTTAATAGATTGTCTTGACTCTTGAACTATTATGTTAACACATTGTGATGTAATTGGAGTTATTGCTGAAATGTGAGTAACGCACAAAGTGGACTAATATGGCTATATGAGCGAACGGTTATTTACTTACATATGAAATGTGAGTAATACACAAAGTACTGTTATGAAGCGGTCAACTTAAATTTATAATCATAAAATGATTCCTGCACCCCGTCGTTCACCGACTCCACCACCACTTAATCGGAGAAGAGACGCCTCCAGGCCTCCTCCTCCTCGGTTAATCGAACCCAGTATTGATTCTTTATCGTTTGATTGCGATTTCTGATGACGATGAGATAGACTACTCGGTTAAGTCGGACTTTTATGGTCCTGATATCGATGATATAAGGTTGAGATTTGGGTGTCGTCTAAGAGGAAAGATTATTATTCTGATGCCGTGCTTAGCTGCCCTGCTTGTTTCACCACGCTTTGTTTCGAGTGCCAAAGGTATGTCATCTAAGAGATGTGTTTCAGTGAAAGTTGCGAGGTGTGTGAAATATGGGAACGAGATTCATAAGAAGTGTTTCGAGAATTGGAGGAGGTGTCAGCGGGGGAGGGTGGTGACGAGTACTTGTTTGAAGATGAGGACGAGGATGATGACGAGGATTGTGTGTATTCAATTGATGGGATGATGAGGAGATATATATATTTCTATTAACATTTTACACATTTCGTATTTAATAATATTTAATTCATATATTGATAATATATAACTTATATTCAAATAATTATAGTTCATATTTAATACAGCGTTAGCCATATAACTAACGCGATCGCCTTTGTAAATATTAGATCAAAGAATAAAAAGAAATAAAAAAACAATCAAGATAATTTCAAATCTGCTTGATCCAATGATTAAAAAGAAGATCGCGATAACTAATTGGATAACGATGTATTAACCTTTTTTGTTAATAATATATAATTATACTAATATTTTAAGAAATTCATATTTAACAATATGCAGTTCACATGTTCACAATATGAAATTCATATATATGTAATTTGCAGTTCACATTTAATTATAAAATCGAAAAAGTCGACGATATACGACGAGTCACCCTCCGATCTTATTGGGTGCTTCCTCGATCTCGAATTGACATTGAAAGTAAAAACCATGTGTGAATATTTTGAGATGTAAGTAAGTAGGATATGAGATAATATAGCAGTTTTGAAATTAGAAGGATAGTTGAATATTATCTCATAAGATTAGAAGGGTAGTTGAAATTATGAAGAATTGAAGAAGTATTTATAGAGTTTTGAAAATATAGCAGTTGGTTTTTATCCCTAATTTTTTTTTTCTTTTTTTTTTTGGAATTGATCCATTGGAATTTGGTGAAAAGTAGCTATTGAGTTTGTTTTGAAAAACATAAATGCGGGTGAGAAACTATCCGTTGGAGAGCAAGTTGGAGTTTGATGGGGTGTTGGACCTTTGGACAATTGGGTTACTTGGTCACTTGGCAAAGATATGGAGGTGGATTGTTGGCAGGGGTGAGCTAGCTCCCTGATCCCGAGCTGGACCCGGTCCTAGTTTAGGTTCAATTCTGATCCCGATCCTTTATTGATCCAGTCTCGGTCCAATCCACGATTTCTCGGATATCTAACTCAGACCTAATCTATATACTCGGTTCGATTCTGGCTCAGACCACCACTTCATCAACAGTGCAGTCCTATCCTTGATTCATCCCCTTCGATTCCGCGGTCCACCTATCCTACTATCGATAGATAGGACAAATAGTCCCCCTTACCCTTATCCCATGTTTGTTTGGGGTTTTTTTAACGGGGTGAGATAATTAGTCTGGGGACTAATTGTCCCGTGGAATAAACAATTTGTTTAGAAAATAATCCTGTTTAATCTTATCATATGTTTGTTTGATACACTTGAACTTTGGACTAAACTAATTAGTCATATCCCGACAGTTACAAACAAACACAACACTAAATATTAAATTATACTGAACTAAATAATCATAAGATTATTAGTTTCGCGATTAATAATCTTATTTTATCCTATTCTCAAAACAAACATACCCAGAGGGAATTTGCGATGGCGAAAACAACTTCGCCTCTGCCCACTTTATGAAGTAGCCGAAGAAGGGAGAGGAGGAGGATCTTAGTGTGGATGACGAGGAAGTGATCAAATCGAAGCAGAGGAACTATAATAGGGCGGGCGAAAATCAGATGAGAGATGCTACAGAGGAATGGTGAGGGAAAATTGGAGAGGTTGGTTAGGGTTGGGTTAAACTGGTGTTTTACGTTAGGTTAGAAGAAGAGTTGTTAGGTTAAAATAGGAACAGTGTTGGTATTTTAAGTAATTAGATATCAAATTATAAAACAAAGTTTGATTGGATATCTAAAAATATCATGAAACTAATTGGACATTAAAATGTGAGCTAAAAGTTATCTGGAGAGTTTAAAATAATTGTCCAAAGATGAAGTATTTTTTTATTTTATTCTTATAAAAGAGTAGTTTTTTATTCATGGAACCTTCATAGTTCATCCAAATTCAATATTACACACATAACCACGTAGCTTCTGGTTTCTTTCCTTCCTTTATATTTAAAATAATCGTTTTCAAACCGCTAAGTGCACTAGTTGACTTTCCTTATATAATGTGTGTTTATTTTGGGATGGGATAAAGTAAAATTATTAGTTTTGGGATACATAATCCATGGACAAATACTCCAAAAATAAATAACATATTATAAGGATTAGATTTGTGTTTGTTTGTGACGGAATATTTTTTATTTCTTTTAAATGCTTATCTTTTTTTTCTCAAAATATGAAAAACATAGCAATATCCCCTATTTATATCTCCCCTAGGTTCGTTTACAACAAAGAATAAAATGTAGTTTTCCTTTCATTTATTTGTAATATTTCCTAAATAACTGAACAACTAATTATAGATGATAAGCTTGACGAATACAAGAAGATGAAGTTCATTAAATATGAATTAATATTATTTCTTTCATCCTATAAATTTTGCAACATGTACATATTTTACACTATTTTATATGTATGAATACAAATCTCATTTTCATATCAAATCACGTCTGATCGTCCTGCAACATATAATTGTGTAACTTACATGACTATTAATATTTCATGATAAATTTATAAAAAAAAAAAATACTTTTAATCGTCTCACAATGCATATCAAACTTTGCATAAATATACGTTTAAAGTGAAAATGTTACAAAGTTTATAGGACAGAGGAAATAACAGATAACATAGGCTCACAAGCACAGCATAGGTTCACAACGCACGCCGTACCCGATTTCTCCTGTACTTCCTTCTTTTCATAAAGAATGCAAAATTTTGATTTGGAACAAAATTTTTATGTGTGTTAAATTTTATAAATAGAATTTTTTATAGGTATTCTTATGGAGCTTTAATTAAAAAAAAAAACCTCACTGTAATTTCATTTCTATGAAGTACCCCATAATCAATTAAAAGATCATTTTTTCAAATATAATTATTAGATCCAAAATTCAGTTCCCTGAAAAATTCATTAGCTTTAAATCCAACAACAAACTGATTACTACGACGACGACGGTGAACGAAAGAACTAACAACGATGATAAACTCACGACGATGACAAACTAATGAGAACAACAATGTCTAATTGACAATGATGACAAGAACTAACGACCACGACGACGAACTAACGTTAACGATGAATTGACAATGACGACAAGCTGACGGCTATGACGGCGACGAACTCACGATGATGACAATTACAAACTCACGACGATGACGAACTAACAACCACAACAAAATGACGACGATCACGAACTGACGACGACGACGACAATTAAGGGTGACGACTTGCAGTTGAATAGCAATGACGACCACAAAGGTTGAAGGAGGTTGATTAACGTCTTGACGTTAACTAATTTTTTTTCTTTTATTTTTTGAAACGACACAACCATATTATGATGATATGTTACATAAATGAGAGATTGATATTTTCAGAAAAGAAAACGAATATCGATATAATCTTTCAAAATAGGCAATTGGAGATTCTTTTTTTTTTTTTAAAGAAATAAAAAATCGTCAAGATGATAAAGGGTGGGATACTCTATGAGAATTAATTTGATTAAGTGATACTTTTGAGTAATTTATCCAATTTTATATTGGTCTGACTTATTTGTTCTTATAGTTGTACGAGAGAAAGAAAAGAGAAAAACAATTAAAGAAAAAATAATAGCGGATTAACTAATGTAATATAAAGTAAAAAAATATGAATATTTTGATATTTATGAAAAAAAATACAGATAAAAAATTACTCGGTATTATATCTCTCATATTAATTGTAATGTGTTGGCTCGAAAATTAATACGTATTATGATGTAATGTGTCTTGAATTTGTGTGTTTTTTCATGAAAAGATATTATTTTGATGAAAACACTTTTTATTTATTTTAAAATGATAAAAAAAAATATTATAATTTTTTTTTGATAATATAAAATGTTACAATGAACATAAAATAAAATGAATAATTTTTATGAGAAATGTAAAACAAAAATTGTGTTTTTTTGACGGAGCGAGTACGACATTGAAATCCCTCGAAGAAAGCCGTGTACCTGAAAGCTCCAACTTTTCACTTGTACCTATCATATTTCCTTCCTCATCTAGCCGCCTCGTCATCATCATAAAATAGAAACCCTAAACGTAATTTTATTCTCAATTTCGCCCCCAAGTCGTCGACCCCAATCATCCCAGATTTCGTGATCTGGGTGTCGTTTCATTTCATTAAATTTTCGATTTTGGCATCAGGGTATCATTTATTATCAATTGCTCTCCGACTTCTGAGATCTGGGTATAGTTTCATTTCAAAATAATTATTGACTTTCGCATTTGGGTTTCGTTTCATTTTGTAGTTAATCGTCTGATTGTGGATTCTTATTCAGATGTCTTTATTGCCCAAGAGTGATTCGATTCAAATACGAGAGGTATGGGAAGAGAATCTTGAAGATGAGTTTCGATTGATACGAGAAATCGTTGATGATTTCCCTTTTGTCGCGATGGACACGGAGTTTCCGGGCATCGTTCTTCGTCCGGTGGGGAATTTCAAGACCAGCAGTGACTTTCATTACCAGACATTGAAGGAGAATGTCAACATCTTGAAGTTGATACAGCTCGGATTGACGTTTTCCGACGAGGAAGGGAATTTACCAACTCGTGGGATGGGTAGGTTCTGTATATGGCAGTTCAATTTTCGCGAGTTCAATGTCAATGAGGATGTGTATGCGAATGATTCAATCGAGTTATTGAGACAGAGCGGCATTGATCTTAGGAAGAACAATGAGAAGGGGATCGATGCGGTGAGGTTCGGGGAGCTCCTCATGTCGTCGGGGATTGTATTGAATGATAATGTACATTGGGTGACTTTCCATAGTGGGTATGATTTTGGGTACTTGCTCAAGATATTGACATGTAGGGACTTGCCGGAGTCGCAATCCGAATTCTTCAAGTTGATCAATTTGTATTTTCCGAATCTGTATGATATTAAGCATCTTATGAAGTTCTGTAACAGCTTACATGGTGGTTTGAATAAGCTCGCTGAGGTGTTGGAGGTAGAGAGGATTGGTGTTTGCCATCAAGCGGGTTCCGATAGTTTGCTCACCTCTTGTACATTCAGGAAGCTGAAGGAGAATTTCTTCAGTGGCTCGCTAGAGAAATATGCTGGGGTTTTGTATGGTCTTGGTGTCGAAAATGGACAGATTGCTCAATGAAAGTATGGCTGTTTTGTAGCCTACATTTTATGCTCACGTGCATGTTGTAAATTGGCTTTAAAGTAAAAGAAAAGTTTCTTAATGTCTTTTGTTTCGATGCTCTTCGCTTCGATGTGTTGGTTTCGCCTTGTATGTTTTGTGGCTAAGCCTTTGATATCTGGGGGCTCTTGTGATATTATACTTGAATGGTGCATCGGAATGACTTTGCAATTCAGCAGCATCCTTTGAGTGAGTTGGAGGGCGGCTTTGTATAGAGGGGTGCGCCGGATCGCCTAGGAATAATTTGTTCCAAACCTCACCAATGCGTTCAATCTTTATTGCATAACCTCAGCTTGGAGATGATTGAACATTCGCAGGAGTGAAATGACTTGTAAGCTCTGGTGAGTGAAGCATCCTTAACTAAAGTTCAGTGCTCCATCGCATGGATATAGACTCGAGTCTTTTCATCTATACCTGAGGGCTTGACTCATTATGAAACCAGGGAAGTGAGGAGGAGAAAGCGTGACGACGGCCAACTCTACTTGTGTTTGAAATATACCATATATGTAGTATAATGGATATATTATAACAGATGATGAATATTTTGATAATTTTTTTTATATGAAAATGTTATTACAATTGAAAAACATTGAAAAGATAACAAATAAATTGGGACAACCAAATAAAAAAAGTATTATATTTATATTGGGACGAAAGGAGTATGAGAGGAAATACGAATATATAAACAAGAGATAATAAAACTATAATAAAAATATCCGCACAACGTGTGCGGGAAGAAAACTAGTTATATAAACTTGGGCAACAACTTGGGTAAATATAGGGCCGTTCAATTCAAATGCTGTAGACACCCATGAGATAAAAGTTCCACCGAGTGAAAGCAACAACGTCATATACGATGGCTTGATCCACACACGCCTACAACAATGTTAAGCCGAAACGCTTAAAATACTTTTCAAAAATTTCAAATAATTACTCCTATCTACTAGGTTTTTTTGCATTTATAAGCCTGCGGCACCAGTAATCACATATTCAAAACAGGGCATCAACATCTGCTTATTTCGATATAGACCCAAAAAAAACATCATCATCTGTTAAAAAATCAAGCTGAGCTTCACAGGCAAATTGAACTGGACAAAGTTGGTCAACATATTACTAAAACAGTCACATGAAACACGTAACACGAAAAACCATGGGCCAAGTATCAAACTATGAAAGAAAAGAAAGCTAAACTGGAGCAGGTTTTGTTGCTTCAGCGCTATATTGATATGAGAAGCTTCTACAAAACAATAATCTTAACAAAACTCAGATGGCCCAGCAAACAGTAATCTTATTTACAAAAGGGCGCACGTTGCATAACATGAGAACATGTAACTCGGAGAAGGAACGAAACAGAATGAGGAAATCAGCTACTAACCTAATTATATAAGAGAAAGACCACAGGAAATGATAACCACGTAGAGACTTCAATCTATGAAAATAGCATGGATAGTCTGGTGAGCTACTAAACCCCTCTCGAGAATACGGACAGCGCTTTCCCAAGTCTCTCCACCATCTTCCTCATCCCCCTTCATGTCTTCTTCATGGAGCAGCTCGACTCTTTTACGTCTCCCTAAAACCAAATGTCCGACCAGTATACTAATATCGGTCAGCAATATGTACAGGGGCTTTGTGGCTATTATGCTCTTGGAGTTCACATGTTGATTCCCAGTAGAGGATAGTTGATGTAAGATAAAACGACCAAAAGAGCTATTAAGATGGAGCAAAATACACGAGTTCTTTCTGAAGCAGTGATGCACGAGCTCAATTCTTTTGCAGTGAAGAAACAGCGTTTCGACTTGAATAACTTTCCAACAGGGTCTTTATCAGGAGTTTCTTCCCCAACACCCAGCATGATCTCCAATGATTTTACTTTCTTGAAGATTCTGGAGAAGGATCTAGAATTGGTTAATCTCCAACACTGGTATAATTCTCTGCGATAAACATTGCGGCAGAATATTCTTTAGGCGGAAGTTGATCAGGAGTAGAAACTGAATTACCTATTTTGGAGCACCAAATAAGCAAAAGTTGCAAGTAAATGTTGAGTAACAAATAAGAAACAAGGTCTCAGGCACAACGACTGGCAACCAGGGCATAAGATATATTCGGTGATCTTCACAAACTAAAAAGGTCCGACATGGCAAATGCAAGGTGAAGTTCAGAATCAGACCATAAGACCGTGGTAAAAAGTCAGACCAGGTAGCTATTGCAGACATTTTTATGAAGCATTTATGCCTCCAACCGTTCCTCAAATTTAAGTTCACGCTCATCCGACAAGATCCATTAGATTGAACATTTTTGGTTGCTCAAAATCAGTGACACAACATTTCTTTCACATGACTACTCCAAGTTTGCGAGTATGATAACTGAAGAGTAGCACTACCACATCAATCAATGGACGAAAAAAAAAAATGAACCGCTCCCTTAAATTTTCGTCTTGCAGGAGAAAACTTCTCATTGGCTAACTTATGAATACATAGGAAAGCAGAATCTCTCTGTATTTAGGGGCATGTTACTTGACAAGTCGAGAAGGATTGACTCAGTTGTAAGGAACACTTCCCCAAATCATGCCTTGTCACTGCCTTAGCAGATTAGAAAAAATTTCTTTATAATACAATGCGGATAAGACTGTATACATCTCGTCTTCACCATTAGTGTCCTCCCCACTTCCATACTTAACAAGAATATCTGAATTGTTGTGTATGTCACATACGTGCAACATATAGCAAACTTCCTCACTCACAGGCATTGTTTTCTTTCTGGAAATCGAAGGTTACCTATTCTTGTCTAACATATCGATTTGATTTCACAGGCATTCCATCCAACCGAGGAAAGACTCGAGTTCTATTCAATCTCGAAATAAAAACACATAGCTATTACAACATTAATGCCCATAATCAGGTTAAGAAATTGGGGATGAAATCCGATTCAACTGTACCTTCGATCTGATCTCCGTCATCGTCGTCATCTCCATCGACAATTCTTCCCCTCCTCCTCCGACGAGACGTGCTCTTCGTTGTTCGCCATCGCTCGCCCCCACGCGGTTCGCGCTTTTCGTTGCCAAGCGGAAACCGATTTGTTCCATTCCATCTATTAATCAATTTAGTGGAAATGAGGGAGGAAATGGAAAGAAACGAGACACGCGCACACGGTGTAATGACAAATAAAATACGAATATCTCATATATTTTATAACATTAATA